>JAZKJV010010930.1:115000-300897 GCA_037367405.1 Ottelia alismoides | reverse complement strand
TAACTACTCGCTGTTGCTCCCCGGGCAACGGCGCCATTTGATAACCGCAGATTATCGAGGGTCTAAATACGTCGTTGTGGCGACCCACAATAAAATGTGATTAATCAACAATGAACCCACAATCAAGTATCAAACAATGAAAAACAAGTGTGGAGTCAAATTTATTTTTAACTCTGCACAAATGGTGTATAGTGACAAGTATGCAGAGAGTTCGAACACAGGGAGCAAGCAGGGTAATTCACAAAAATGTAAGCACAAGTGTGTGTGTAAAGTGTCTACACTAAGCAAGCAAGCAACTACAATTTTTGTGGGTTTTTAATTTTTAATTTTTTTTATTGTAATTTTTTTTTGTTTTGGTATTTTGATTTTTAATTTTCTGATTTTTAAAATTTTATATTTTATATTTTTCTTTTTCTTTTTCAATATTGGAATTTAAAGACAATGGAATAAAAGACAAGATAGAATATTTATAAAACTAAGTAAAAATTACCAAAAAATTCAGAAACAATTTGTTTTTAGTCTTTTTAGGGTTTTTTTTACTGTTTTTGTGATTTTTGGAAAATTTTCAAGGTGTTTTTGGTATTTTTAAATACTGAAATAAAGCAAAACAGTGCAAATAAGGCTGGCTGTGAATAAAATGAGATTTAAAAATAGCAACCAGTAGCTCAAAATTTTCACACTATTTTTCAAATAAGAAGGACAAAATAAGGAACACACAGAAACTAAGTTTTTGATTTTTGGAGTTTTCTACTATTTTATATTTTTTTTGAAGTTTTTGAGTGTTTTTAAATTTTTAAGGTTTTTCTTTTGAGATTTTTAGTGATTTTTGGACTGACACTAAAATAGGTTAAAATAGACACTAGGTGATTTTTTTGGAATTTTTGGAGGTGTTTTAATATTTTTTTTGGTATTTTCTAAGCTAGACAGTGCACAAAAAGCAGGTTTTTGATTTTTAATAAATGTGCGAATAAAATAAAATCAAAAACTAAATATGTGGCGTTAAAGTACACATGTCCAGATGCTTAAGTCTATTTTTGTGGAATTTTTGGGCTTAAGATGATATTTCAAATAAATACAACAAGCATCCAAACATTAAACAGTCCTGGCAGGGGTATATGTGCAATATTCAAAACATCCAGGGGCATTCATGCAAATATCCACAAAATTTTACACTCAAACTTGCATTTAAAGGATTAAAACCAAATAGCCAAACCCGCAAGGGTATCTGAGCAATTTACCCACCAGGGTGCGTGACTCGCACGCGCCTGGAAGGGGTATTTTTGCAATATCACAAAGTTCCAAGGGGTTCAATGCAATTTCTCCAAAATATTACAACTTAAAGCAAACATTCATGGACTTAAGCAAAATAAATAAACCCCAGGGGGTCCCTGCAAAATACCCAGCCCCCTCACGCGCACGGGCACGTGAGGTGACGTGGATTGGACCTCGGTGCAAATAAGAAAAGTACGGGGTTCTAAGTGCAAATATTACAGAAATATTTAAACTACAGCTTAAAGTTTATGGACTGAAATGAAATACAAAATTTGGCGAGGGGAAAGTGCAAAATACCCACGCCTTATCTCCTCGTGCGCGATCGAACGGCGGAGGGCCGCTCACTTATCCACGTGGCGCGCGCACAACGCACGATGACGGTTGGCTTGTGCGGCCTGGATTAGATCTTCCTTGGTGGATCGGACGGTCGAAGCGAAGGATGATCCAACGGCCAACACGCGAACTGGAGCTGCGGCTCGATCGGACGGTGGAGACGCGAGGAGGAAGAACAGGGACGAAGGCCGGCGAAGGCGAACTTCCCCGGCTCCGATCTCGCTTCTCCGGCGATGAATAGGCTCCAAAATGGAGCTGCAGACTCCTGGGAGGTCTCTCTATGGACTGGAGGGCTCAGATTCGCCGGAGGAGCATCGAGGTGCGGGCGCGAAGGCGGCGGAGCTCTACGCTCCAGGTATCTCCGGCGATGAATCAAAACGGCCTTCCAGGTGCGTTCAAAGCTCCTTGACCTGCAAAAAGTGGTGAGAAGGCCCAGGGCAAATTGCTTGGGCCTCGCGGGGACCTAATCGAAACGCGAAGGGGAGTGGTCGACGGTCGCCGGAGGTGCGCTCCGGCGAGGATGTTGGGATTGGCGAAGTACGCTATGGAACTCACAAATTTTTTTGGGGTTTTTGATCTTTAAGCTAACAGGAATAAAATGCAAGAAAGAAAGGTGCGGGTGGAAGCCCTCGATGGCCGGAGCCAGAGGAGAAAGGATACCTCGACGCCGGGCGGTTGGCGGAGGTGCTGGAGGCTCCCTCGACTTCGCGCGCCTAGGCTGAAGGGCTGGCGATGGAGCTGTCACCTCCACGGAGCTCAGGAGCACAATGGTGGCGCTGAAGGGTGGACCGAAGGGACTCAACCGAGGGAAGGAAGATGAGGATTCTTATTTAAAGCGTGGCGAGGCGTGACTTTGGGAGCAAGAGCACGCGCGCATGATGAAGATTTTGCGTGATTTGGGAGCATGGCGTGGCTCAGCGATGATCGGGGAAGAATTCCCAAGAAGGAATCAAGGGGAGAAGACGAAGAGAATAGGCTTGGAAATTGGGCGAAATCGGGCTCAAATCGGGCTGTCAGAAGGTGGCAGGCTTTGGTCGGGGGAGTTGACCGGGGTCAACTCTAGACCGCACCTGGTTGGTCCACGTGGACCAACCATGAAAAAGCCCCGGAAATTATTTTATTAAATCATTTAAAAATAGAAATAGGTTGAATTAAATTATGGTTATAAAATAAAAAATGTTTAATTTTTTATGTAGTATTTTATTCTGATTTTTATTTATTTTTATGACTTACATTTTTACAAGTTACCTTTTTAACCCTATATAGGTATATTATCTATATATTTTAGTATTTTATTTTTATTTTGTGTCTTTTAATTTATTTATTTTTGCTTATTATTTTATAAGAACATAAAGTACTTTATTTATATAAATATATTTTTATTTTATTTTTCTGATATGTTTTGTATATTTAATAGAATACAAGTATTATTTGTATAGGTATATGTATAGGCAGTATACCTATGTATCCTTTATACAAGTATTTTTATTTTGTGATTTCTTTGCATTTTTATTCTGGTTTTAATGTACATATATATTATAAGTAATATATACATAATTATAAAAATATAAACATGCAAGAATAATGAATAAAGAATAAATTGAATATTTTAATCTGTACAAGTATACAATGAGGGTCCAAAAGTCAACTTTCAAACCGTAGCTCCGCCAAATGCGAAACCACCACCATTGGATAGATTATTTTATTCTATATACAATTAAAGGTGAGTAGGCTGCATTTGGAGTTTTTATTTGTGAGATACAGGTCTGGGAAGTTGGCATTCTGGATTTTTATTCAGACCATAACTTTTTATCTGTACATTATTTTTCTGTGAAATCAATTTTGTATTTTTCTTTATTTTATTATCTACAACTTTCGTGTACAAAGTTTCTTTATTTGATGTATAAAAAGTGGAACCAAAAATAGGTCCCAAAAAGAATAAAGAATGAATAAAATGTATAGGTATTTTATCTGTGTTCCTGACCTTATCTCCCCCTACTTTATTCCTTGTCGACCTATTCATCAAGATGCCTAGGTCTCGGGGGTTTAGGTCATAAAATATTTACAATATTTTATTCTTTTTCTTTTCTTTATTTATTCTATAATTTTGGCCTTAATTACAGTATTTTATACACTATTTAGATGCACCTGCATGAATGCTAAGATGATGATTTTAATGCTATTTACAGGCATTTGCTAGGGTTTTTGGTGCCAAAATGATAGAATAAAGATGATGAAATGTGGATTCATCATCCCCCTATACTTTACCTTTGCTAGTCCCTAGCAAACACTTATGCAATAAGTGCAAAAGAAAAAGAAAGAAAAGAAAAAGAAGAAAATTGGATAAAGTTTAATTATCAAACTTGTCTTCACAAAATCAAAGTTTGGAGCTTAAGTCGGACCTTTGGAATTTTAGTGCGGTCGGAACCTTAATGAGAACCAAGTTTGAAATCCAACAGTCCTTGAGAATCCCAAAACTCTGTCCAAGTCTCCTCAATAGACAGGTCAAGAATACTGCAACTCATACGCAAACTCTTATGACTATGAATCTGACTCGTACAAGTGTAAGTGATATGTAGCTCCCCACCTCAGAAGTGACAAAGAAACAACCTCCCCCAACCTGGTAACTCTAATGCCTCGGTCTAGCAACTCTTTCCTCGAGAAGCGGGGTATTCCCTTCTAAGTTCAAGTGCAACCGGCTCAAGAAGAGGGGGAAGAAGTATAGACTTTTGGAAGCTCAGCCAGTGTAGCCAAGTCTCCCGCTGCAAGCTTCATGAGATGTAACATGGATACCATAAGCTTTTGCTTTATTGGACTATATACACTCCGGTGGGGTTATTAAATTTTCAATCCGACCCACCAATTTTTTGGAGTTCTTTTGCATTTTTGCATTTTTTTTTCAATTGCATCTGTACAACATATCTACATGGTGCAGCATATATACAAGAAATTTTCCTCTTGAGCCAGTAGACTATCCCTCTTTTGAAGCTTTATTGCAACCCACGGCTTCTGTCTTTAGCCTTCATCACCACTAGACCCAGTTGAGGTGCACTTCCTTCACTATAAGAAGAAGAGAGGTTCCGCCTAGAAGTACTACCCTCATATGCTACCCCAAGCCAAAGGAAACTGCCTCCTCAACACCTCATCCGTGGAGAGCTATGTGAAAGGTGCAGGTGTCCAAGTTAGGTCATTATCAACAAGAGTCGTGCGTGTGCTCCGAAATACTCTACTTAGGCAGTCAAGAATCCATTGAACCAAGTCCCGTGATCCTCAAAGAATTAAGTCAACTAGACCTGAAGTACCTCAAACCCAGTTCCTATAAGGTTCCTGTTATTAGGTAGATTTTAAGGTCCAATCAAGCTCCAATCTCCAGATTTACTTAGACTTGTTCAACTGTCAAACTCAATCCGAAAAATGCTCATGCTATGCTATGCAAGAAAATATTTTTGTGATGCAATTTTCAAGATGTTTTTGAACTTTTATGGATTTTTGAAAAGATGATGATGCACATGCAGATGCATTTTTTTGTATTTTTCAAAACGATTTTTCAGATGTTTTTGGATTTTAATTTTTGCAAATGTTTTTGGGAATTTTTGAAAACAAAAAGTTTTGGCTAAAAACTAGGTGAAAATATGTACACGGGAGTGCTTCTTATATATACAAGAAATGGGTTTTAAGAATTTACAAGGGTAAGTGATCAATTTTATACATATATATAGGTAGTGGATTTTGGTGTGATGTTAGTATTCCTCAAACTTATTTGACACAAGCTTTTCACACAATTTTTGAAAACTATAGTCCAAAATAATTTTCACAAACATTTTACAAACATGTACACACATTTGAAAATCATTTTGCAAAGGTTTTCAAAACAGTATAGATAGATTTTTCAACATAATTTTGCAACCATTTTCAAACCATTTGCAAATCATTTTTCAAACATTTTATTTCACATAAAGAAAATAAATTTTACAAATCACACATTTTTACAAAGGTTGAAAACATGTAACAATATATTTTCAAAATAGTTTTCAATAGATGTTCACAAAGATTTTCAAACTATTTTTCAAACATTTTGCAAAAAACATTTTCACCTGATTTATTAATCAGTAAATACAAAAAGAATTTGAGGAATAACCACATCCTTTTATTAAAGATTTTTAATGAATTTTAAAGAATTATTAGCCATATTTATTACGAAAGTACGAGTTATGGCTAACGTATATACGTAGTATATACGACCCCCCTATACTTAGCTTGAGCTATGTCCTCATAGATCGGAGAGAAAAGAGAAGACATAACTCGTACTAAGTATAGGCAAGTCTAAAGAATGAAGGAATAACTAACGGAATGAATGAATGAATGAGAAGTTGACCGTCCCCCCTATACTTAGGATCAAATAATCCTAAGTATAGCAGATTGTACACAAAGCAGGGAGGGTCAAGGGTGGGAATGAACAGATCGTACTCAGATTGTCTCCCCCTATACTTAGGGTAAGATATCCCTAAGTATAGACAAGAGGAGGAGACAATGGAGAGGATCGAAAAATAGAGAAACTCGGGGTGCACGCCCCCCTATACTTAGGACAAAGTACGTCCTAAGTATGGAAAACTGTCTACAAGGGCGGCACCTTTTTCATAGATAAAGAAGATAGAGATGGAAAAGAAGAAAAGAAGAAAAGAAGAAAATGACTCAACAGATGAAAGTGATATGAACAGATGGACCTGTACAGCGGCAGATGGAGTTGATCACCATGTATAAGATGTAGATGATGAGAGTTAAAGGACACATCTCATACCAGAAGAATGGGGGCAACGTCAATGGTCGGCGGATCATGATCTCGATATAGCTTCAGGCGTTGACCATTGACGCGGAAGGTGGACGAAGATGACGGTTCGGATATATCAATGCTGCCATTGTCATGTACCTTCCTAACCACATACGGACCTTTCCACTTGCTCTGCAATTTCCCTGGGAATAATTTCAGCCTGGAATCGAACAACCATACTCTCTGATCTGGCTCAAACTGTTTATGGCTGATATGCGAATCGTGCCATGTCTTCACTTTTTCTTTATACTGTAGGCTGTTGGAAAAAGCTGTATCTCTCAATTCCTCCAGGGCTGCCAATTCTGCTCTTCTTTGGTCTCCTATACTCTCGGGATCCAAAAGTAACTCGGTAACTGCCCAAAAAGATTTGTGCTTGATTTCCACTGGCAAATGGCACGGCTTGCCATAGACGAGACGAAAGGGAGATGTCCCTAATGGATTTTTGAAAGAGGTCCGATAGGCCCACAAGACCGAGTCCAAAAGCTGTGACCAATCCTTTCGGTCTGGACGGACAACTTTCTGCAAGATAGTCTTTATCTCCCGATTCGATACTTCAGCAAGACCATTAGTCTGAGGGTGATACGGAGTGGCAACCCGATGGTCAATGCCGAACTCGTCAGCAAGGGCCCTAACCTTGTCATTGATGAAATGAGACCCCCCGTCAGAAATCAAAACTCTAGGTACCCCGAACCGTGAAATGATATTTTTCCTCAAGAATTTGAACACGGTTTTCGCATCTGTGGCTCGGGCGGGGATGGCCTCAACCCATCGACTGACATAATCCACAGCGAGCAAAATATGCTCGAATCCCTGACTCTTAGGAAATGGGCCCATGAAATCAATCCCCCAGAAGTGAATGGGTTGCATGGGCATCATGTCTCTCTGTCCGCAGGTTCCCATTTTCTGACAGTCAGTACATCCCTTCACGAACTCATCAGAATCCTTGAAGAGAGTAGGCCACCATAGGCCGGATTGAAGCACCTTTTGTGCTGTCCTTTTTCCAGAATGATGTCCTCCTGCCTCAAGCTTGTGGCAGTATGTGAGGACGCTATGCTGCTCTTCTTGAGGAATGCACCTCCTCCAGATACTATCCCCTCCTTCATGATAAAGGACGGATCCTCCCAATGGTAAAACTTGGCCTTGGCTAGGAAAGGTCTCAAGTTTCTGCCTGGGCCAACCCTGAGGGACTGTCTTGGCGACAAGATAGTTTACAAAGTCGGCATACCACGGGAGTGAGGTGACAGCCAAGATCGCCTCATCTGGAAACGTCTCTGTGATAGGTGCGCTGGGCTCAGATTCCTCAAGATTCTCCAATCTGGAGAGATGATCCGCCACCACATTCTTGACTTCAGGCTTATCCTTAATCTCAATATCAAATTCCTGGAGTAGAAGGATCCATCTGGTCAGACGTGCTTTGGCATCCTTCTTGGCCATTAAGTACCTGATGGCGGAATGGTCGGTGTAAATAGTCACTCTAGATCCGAGGATATAAGATCTATACTTATCCAAAGCAAAGACTACGGCCAGCATTTCTTTCTCAGTCACAGTGTAATTCTTTTGAGTAGCATCTAAGGTCTGGCTGGCGTAGTGAATGGCAAACGGTAATCCATCCCTCCTCTGTCCAAGCACAGCCCCAACGGCAAAATCTGAAGCATCCGTCATGATCTCGAATGGAAGAGACCAATCGGGTGGCTGAAGGACAGGAGCTGAAACAACCATACTCTTGAGAGTCTCAAATGCTTCAAGACACTTATCATTAACAATAAACTCGGTGTCTTTGGTCAGTAAGTCAGTGAGCGGTCGGGCAATTCGACTGAAGTCCTGAATGAACCGTCGGTAGAAACCGACATGCCCCAGAAAAGACCGTAACTGACGAAGATTGGACGGCGGATTGAGTTTTCTGATGATATCCACCTTGGCAGGATCGACCTCCATGCCCTTGTTGGAGACGATGTGCCCAAGGACCGTCCCTTGAGTCATCATGAAATGACTCTTCTCCCAGGATAAGACAAGATTGACCTCTATGCAGCGCTTCAGCACACGATCTAGGCAGTCAAGACAAGCATCAAACCCGTCGCCATAGACCGAGAAGTCATCCATGAAGACCTCTAAACAGTCACCCACCATGATTGAGAAGATGGACAACATGCACCTTTGGAATGTCGCCGGAGCGTTACATAGACCAAAGGGCATCCGTCTGAAAGCATATGTCCCAAACGGACAGGTGAATGTCGTTTTCTCCTGGTCTTCGGGCGCAATGGCCACTTGATTATATCCAGAGTACCCATCAAGAAAACAATAATGGCTCTTCCCGGCTAGCCGTTCGATAATCTGATCAAGAAAGGGTAGTGGGAAGTGATCCTTCTTGGTGGCCTCATTCAATCGTCTGTAGTCCACACAGACCCTCCAAGAAGTTGGTACTCTGGTAGCGATCTCCTCTCCAGACTCATTGACCACTGTAGTGACACCCGTCTTCTTGGGTACCACATGTAACGGACTTACCCATTTAGAGTCAGAGATGGGATAGATGAAATCAGCGCTCCACCACTTCGAAATTTCTTTCATGACGACCTCTCGAAGATTCGGGTTCAGCCGTCGCTGGAACTCACGCGATGGCTTAGCGTCATCCTCGAGATAGATGTGGTGGGAGCACAGCTTCGGGCTCAGCCCCTTGAGATCAGCTATATTCCAACCGATTGCCTTGCGGTTTCTTTCAAGAACCTCCATCAGACGAGATTCTTGTTCTCCAGTCAAATCTACTGAGATAATGACTGGGTGCATATCTGGCTCACCTGCAAGGAATCTATACTTCATTGATTGCGGTAGAGGTTTCCGTTCAGGACAACTGGGAGGCGGCAGATCTGGCTTCTGATATGTCTGGGTGAATGCTACCAGGTCTGTATGGGAGAACTCTCGCTCTGCATGAATTTCTGACGAAAGGCGGCTGACTGAATTATCAATAAACTGTACGGGCACGCACTCTGTCACGGTTGTTGGCTCGGAATGAATCAGACAAGACAACGGATCATCGAAATAGGCCCATTCAATATCTGAATAGGAGGGATCAGAAGCAGAAGAACTGAAATCATCGGCACCACTCGTCACCACACTGTCAGCCTCAGGTGTATCCGTATCCAGGAATGTGCTCTCCCGGCTCTCGATTGCCATGAGCTTGCGATACAATGAATCGGTAGGCAAGGCGAGAGTCGGTGCTACAGGGTCTTTCCAGTTAGATTCATCATCAGTCATCTCGAAATCACGAACCTGGTGGACGTCTAGCTCGTCCTCTGTCATCTGCGCGGCTTCACTCGATTGCTCGGAGCATTCTAACTCTCTGGCTCTGGTTTCCTCGATTGTCTCTATTTGTATGGTCTCGCCCTCTACGCGAAAACATACCTTCCCACAATCATGGTCGGTCACCGCCTTGGCTGTGGCCAAGAATGGGCGTCCTAATATGATGGGGGCATCAGTCACCGACTCAGGGATCTCCATGTCCAACACAACGAAGTCCACGGGGAATTTCAGGCCCTGAATGGTAACGACCACGTCTTTCAATAACCCCTTCGGCCTCTTAATCGACCTATCAGCAAACTGAAGGACCGTTCTGCTTCGAAGAAGAGGGCCAAACTCGAACTGCTTGAGTAAGGCTGCCGGAAGGAGGTTAGTTGAGGAGCCGCTGTCTAATAGAGTACGATCAAATTGCTGCTCTTGAATCTCGCATCTGACATAGGGAGCTCCTGTGTCTGGTCGCTTGGCTGGCAGCTTGTTCTGAATGGTGCAGCAAGTATCATGAGTGAGCATATGGATTTGGTCTCTGTGCCTCCGCTTTCTTCGGACAGTAGTTGTTTCTTTCAAATTCTTTTTGAAGAAAGGGATATGCTCAAACGCTTCTCGTAGAGTTAGCTGAATGTGAAATCCGTCAATCATCTGATTGCCGAACTCTACTTCATGGCTCTTTTTAGGATTTTCTTTTTTATTCCCCTTCACCCGGCGGAGTGCCTCAGGGAAGGGGATGGTGGGGGCCTCCTCAGATGGAGTACTAGGAAACGGTCCCTGCGCCTGTGAAGATGGAGAATCCATACAAATATCATCATGCAACAGATATGGATCTGTAATTTGAACAGGAACCTTCCCTTTATTCATATTTTTGTTCTTTTTGTTACCACAGTCCGGGGGTACAAAATGTGGTAACATCACAGTGGGAGGCTCAACAAAAGTAGAGGTGGTGGCCTCAGTACCACCACCGGCACCTGCATCTGCGGCATCAGCACCGCTCTCTGGTTCTTTATCAAACATGGTGGCATCAGCACCACCGGCTTCATCTGGTATCACGACGACATCAGCATCGTCGTCCTGGACTTCATCATGGGTGGCATCAGCACCACCGTCAACATCATCATCAGCGGCATCAGCACCGCTCCTTGGCTCCTCTGGCGCTCCTGATTCTGCCTCTAGTTGTCGCTCAGAAGAGGCGCCGCCGGCTGGCATCCTACCGCTCCTAGTAGTGACAAAATCAGCATCATGACAGGAATAAGAGATGTCACTCAAACAATCACTAGGAGAGGTATCCTCTGTAAACTTTACCTGCTCAGGCTTCCTTTTCAGATTGTTCGGGTTAGGCTCAATCTGAGCGGGTATGGCGGCCTTGCCTTTCATAATATCCCGCATCTCCTGCCGGAATTCATCCATTTCTTGCCTGAAAGATGCTCGCTGTTCAGATAGCAAGCGGGCAAGATCATCAAGGGCCGGGTTCTCAAAGGCTGGACCCTGAGAACCAGATGTCTGTCCCTGCTGGAAATGGGGTTGCTGCTGTTGCTGCTGATACTGGGGGGAAGGCTGGTGATAAGACTGTTGAGGCTGCTGTCGCTGCCTCCACTGTTGTCCCTGATAGGAGGGACGAGGACCATTCTGGTATTGCTGATGATGGGCATACTGGGGCTGTTGCTGATGTGTCTGCTGGCTGCTCTGCTGTCCATGAGCAGGAGGATGCTGCTGGGACGAGGATCCACCATTCCCCCAACGGAATCCGGGGTGATCCCTACGAATTGCGGGCTGAGGGTATCGGTCATACCAAATCCCATTGACTTCCATCAATGGTTCCTGCTCAAAGGAGGGTGGAGGAAGAACTGCCAGTGGCTGCTCCGGCTGGTAAACCACCATCTGCATGTCGGAAGATGGCGGTTGCTCTGGATGGTACTGCAACAACGGAACCGGCTCTGCCTGGATGTGATTCACTTGACGGTATGAGATAGAGCCTTGGTTGGGGTTGCTGCTGCTGGAGGCAACCTGTGACCTAGGAGGCTGTTGGGCATGAGATTGGGCCTCCTGAATGCATAGCATTTGGGTTTTTAGGTCACTCATAACTTTGGCAATTTGGTCCATCTGGGCCATGCCTTGATTCTGTTTTTTCTCAAGGATCTCCATGCGGTCCAGTTTCTCACTAATGATGCCCATGTCGGCTGCGGCTGATTCAGCTTGGGCTGCGGCAACTGACACTGTGTTGGGACCGGAATCGATGCGTGCGATCCTCTGGAATGATCCTGCTCCTTGCGGTGGCTTTTGTTGGGTGTAGACACGGGCCTGAGTCATCACTGTAGAGTTTTCTGCCATGCCCTCATAGATGGTCCAGACATCATCTTCACCCTTGGAAAAATAGGATCCACCACAAGAGGCGTTGACAAGCCCCTGCAGCTCCGGTGTCAGCCCACAGAAGAAACTCTGCACCAGGTTGGGCTTGGAGATGTCGTGATGTGGACACCGGTCAATGAGTTCTCTAAATCGATCCCAGGCTTCATGGAATTGTTCGTTAGGGATCATGACGAAGTTGCTGATCATTGCTCTAGCTGCATTGGTCCGGCTGAGAGGATAGTACTTCTTCAAGAATACGGTCCGGAGATCTGCCCATGTGTCGACGAAACGCCCAAGATGTTTGAGCCAATAGGCGGCTCTGTCAACCAAAGAGAATGGAAAGGCGATCATCTTGACTGTGTCCTCGGTCGTCAACCGATCATGGATGGTGCTGCAAATCATCTCGAATTCCTGGAGGTGGAGGTGCGGCTCTTCGGTCGGCAACCCATGAAATTTGGGTAGCAGCTGGATAGTATGGGGCCGAAGCTCGAAATCTCCGCGGATGGGCGGGAGTCGAATCCATCGGTGAGTGAGGGATGCAGCTGGGTTGTGCAGTTCCCTCATGATAGTCTGTGGTGGTCTCTCGCCGTCTGGATCGCCTCCTCCTGCGTCTGGTCCTCCTCCTCCACCACCTTCCCGGTTTTCTCTCATCTGAGCAATTTCCCTCATAAGGTCACCCATGAATGTGCCCTGGTCACGGATCTGTTGCTGCATAGTCTCCAGGGATGCTAATAAGGAATTATTGATGGCTGCTTGATCAAATATGAACGGAGGGTGCTCATGATCATCTTCATGCTCGCCTCTGTCTGCCATGGCTGGATTTTCTGAAAAAGCAAAAAAGGCCATCTCAGGTGCTGTCGAATGAGCGGAACACTGTGAATCACTGTATTCAGACACTCTTGGACTGATGGAAGAAGAATGAGAAGGGTGGTCGAGGGGGAACAGGGTGGATGTAAACTCAGGCTCGGAGAGCGGACTCTCCGAGGTATTCCTAGATGAATAAGGAGGAGTGCGGGATAGCGGTGCCGACAAGGTCGGCCTAAGAGATCTCCGTCCCATCATCTTGATTTAGAGAAAGGCGGATGAGATCTGGAATGCAAACAGGATGATAAATCAAAACCCCAGTTTCACCTACTCCACACTTGAGCTGATGACCGTAAGAGTTCGGTCTGTTATCTTGTCAATTTTTATTAGGTGATCAGTCAATCTATCAGAGCGTTAGAGCGAGCTGTTAGGTATCCTACTTTCCTAGCCGACTGTCCCAATCCACGTCAGATCTTTCCCAGCCAGTATGAATTCGCGGACCGTAACCCGGTTGCTCCCGCTAATTCAATCTGTTAAGGATATCGCGGTCCGCTTGCCCGGTTACCGGAGAGATCCTCACTGGAGAACGACTAACCACGACCGGTAGTCAACTAAAATTTTAGATGTGGCTCTATCCTAGTGTCGAGTCACTCTCTCGCAGCAGATAAATCAAACAAGGAGGGGATTACTCTCCCAAAACAAAATTTTTGGTGGGATGAGTTTTAAGGTCGAGTTTGCATTAGCAGTCCCATTTTTTATTGTTTTCACTTTTTTAGGTGTTTTTCTGAGCAAACATCGTCTAACGAATTTTCCAATTTCCTTGTTTATTAAAATTCAATAAAACAGGGGGAGGAAAGCGGAAAAGCCGATGCGCGGTCAAAATCTATGATGCATGCAGGGATAGAAATGCGTACCTTGTCGCCAGCACTCTACATGCAAAGTGATCCGCGCATAATTGAAAGACAGTAATTTAAACTACCTATATGCATGCACGAGGAAATCGTCCTAAGATGAGCAACTTCTATTAACGTGAAGAACAAGTAGCTATGACAAAGAAAAGAGTCCGGAGTCCGGTCTTGGCTCACCCCTCCTCTTCTCGACACACTCGAGTTCAGGAGTAGCGCTTAACAGGGTGGGCTCGCGGCACGTGGGCTCTAGTTCAAGTCAAATAGCTTTTTCAAGTGAATTTTAGCCAAGTCCAATTACGCTCTATAGGTACAGGCAAGATATTAGGGATTGGGCCTTAGCTTCTTAGTTCGTCACAGTCAACAAAAATTCCTATGTCTAGGGGCTAAATCCTCGTGAAACAAATAGAAATAAAGCCGAGAAAACCGCGAAAAACACAAAACCGCGGTGAGCCCCCAAGTGAATAAACACTTGGAAGTTAGGCCTGGTACTGTCCAAGTCCGAATGTACCTGTATTATTACAAATTATGAAAGTCACTCTCTCAAAGAAATAAAATGCAAGCTAACTAATCACTCTCTCTCACTCCTCTTGCTCTCTCCTGCCGGCTTGGCTTGAGAAAAGCCGACTCCGCTTCCCAAGGTTGCTTCGGGTCACCTAGGCGATCCGCCTCGTTTCGCGGTCCCTCGCAAGAAGACAAGAAAAAAGATAGTCAGATAGCTCAACAAGATATATCAAAAATGTAAGAGATGGAAAATGATGCTATGGTAAACAATCACACAATCAAACAAAATGTAAACTACTCGCTGTTGCTCCCCGGCAACGGCGCCATTTGATAACCGCAGATTATCGAGGGTCTAAATACGTCGCTGTGGCGACCCACAATAAAATGTGATTAATCAACAATGAACCCACAATCAAGTATCAAACAATGAAAAACAAGTGTGGAGTCAAATTTATTTTTAACTCTGCACAAATGGTGTATAGTGACAAGTATGCAGAGAGTTCGAACACAGGGAGCAAGCAGGGTAATTCACAAAAATGTAAGCACAAGTGTGTGTGTGTAAAGTGTCTACACTAAGCAAGCAAGCAACTACAATTTTTGTGGGTTTTTAATTTTTAATTTTTTTTATTTTAATTTTTTTTTGTTTTGGTATTTTGATTTTTAATTTTCTGATTTTTAAAATTTTATATTTTATATTTTTCTTTTTCTTTTTCAATATTGGAATTTAAAGACAATGGAATAAAAGACAAGATAGAATATTTATAAAACTAAGTAAAAATTACCAAAAAATTCAGAAACAAATTGTTTTTAGTCTTTTTAGGGTTTTTTTTACTGTTTTTGTGATTTTTGGAAAATTTTCAAGGTGTTTTTGGTATTTTTAAATACTGAAATAAAGCAAAACAATGCAAATAAGGCTGGCTGTGAATAAAATGAGATTTAAAAATAGCAACCAGTAGCTCAAAATTTTCACACTATTTTTCAAATAAGAAGGACAAAATAAGGAACACACAGAAACTAAGTTTTTGATTTTTGGAGTTTTCTACTATTTTATATTTTTTTTGAAGTTTTTGAGTGTTTTTAAATTTTTAAGGTTTTTCTTTTGAGATTTTTAGTGATTTTTGGACTGACACTAAAATAGGTTAAAATAGACACTAGGTGATTTTTTTGGAATTTTTGGAGGTGTTTTAATATTTTTTTTGGTATTTTCTAAGCTAGACAGTGCACAAAAAGCAGGTTTTTGATTTTTAATAAATGTGCGAATAAAATAAAATCAAAAACTAAATATGTGGCGTTAAAGTACACATGTCCAGATGCTTAAGTCTATTTTTGTGGAATTTTTGGGCTTAAGATGATATTTCAAATAAATACAACAAGCATCCAAACATTAAACAGTCCTGGCAGGGGTATATGTGCAATATTCAAAACATCCAGGGGCATTCATGCAAATATCCACAAAATTTTACACTCAAACTTGCATTTAAAGGATTAAAACCAAATAGCCAAACCCGCAAGGGTATCTGAGCAATTTACCCACCAGGGTGCGTGACTCGCACGCGCCTGGAAGGGGTATTTTTACAATATCACAAAGTTCCAAGGGGTTCAATGCAATTTCTCCAAAATATTACAACTTAAAGCAAACATTCATGGACTTAAGCAAAATAAATAAACCCCAGGGGGGTCCCTGCAAAATACCCAGCCCCCTCACGCGCACGGGCACGTGAGGTGACGTGGATTGGACCTCGGTGCAAATAAGAAAAGTACGGGGTTCTAAGTGCAAATATTACAGAAATATTTAAACTACAGCTTAAAGTTTATGGACTGAAATGAAATACAAAATTTGGCGAGGGGAAAGTGCAAAATACCCACGCCTTATCTCCTCGTGCGCGATCGAACGGCGGAGGGCAGCTCACTTATCCACGTGGCGCGCGCACAACGCACGATGACGGTTGGCTTGTGCGGCCTGGATTAGATCTTCCTTGGTGGATCGGACGGTCGAAGCGAAGGATGATCCAACGGCCAACACGCGAACTGGAGCTGCGGCTCGATCGGACGGTGGAGACGCGAGGAGGAAGAACAGGGACGAAGGCCGGCGAAGGCGAACTTCCCCGGCTCCGATCTCGCTTCTCCGGCGATGAATAGGCTCCAAAATGGAGCTGCAGACTCCTGGGAGGTCTCTCTATGGACTGGAGGGCTCAGATTCGCCGGAGGAGCATCGAGGTGCGGGCGCGAAGGCGGCGGAGCTCTACGCTCCAGGTATCTCCGGCGATGAATCAAAACGGCCTTCCAGGTGCGTTCAAAGCTCCTTGACCTGCAAAAAGTGGTGAGAAGGCCCAGGGCAAATTGCTTGGGCCTCGCGGGGACCTAATCGAAGCGCGAAGGGGAGTGGTCGACGGTCGCCGGAGGTGCGCTCCGGCGAAGATGTTGGGATTGGCGAAGTACGCTTTGGAACTCACAAATTTTTTTGGGGTTTTTGATCTTTAAGCTAACAGGAATAAAATGCAAGAAAGAAAGGTGCGGGTGGAAGACCTCGATGGCCGGAGCCAGAGGAGAAAGGATACCTCGACGCCGGCGGTTGGCGGAGGTGCTGGAGGCTCCCTCGACTTCGCGCGCCTAGGCTGAAGGGCTGGCGATGGAGCTGTCATCTCCACGGAGCTCAGGAGCACAATGGTGGCGCTGAAGGGTGGACCGAAGGGACTCAACCGAGGGGAGGAAGATGAGGATTCTTATTTAAAGCGTGGCGAGGCGTGACTTTGGGAGCAAGAGCACGCGCGCATGATGAAGATTTTGCGTGATTTGGGAGCATGGCGTGGCTCAGCGATGATCGGGGAAGAATTCCCAAGAAGGAATCGAGGGGAGAAGACGAAGAGAATAGGCTCGGAAATTGGGCGAAATCGGGCTCAAATCGGGCTGTCAGAAGGTGGCAGGCTTTGGTCGGGGGAGTTGACCGGGGTCAACTCTAGACCGCACCTGGTTGGTCCACGTGGACCAACCAGGAAAAAGCCCCGGAAATTGTTTTATTAAATCATTTAAAAATAGAAATAGGTTGAATTAAATTATAGTTATAAAATAAAAAATGTTTAATTTTTTATGTAGTATTTTATTCTGATTTTTATTTATTTTTATGACTTACATTTTTACAAGTTACCTTTTTAACCCTATATAGGTATATTATCTATATATTTTAGTATTTTATTTTTATTTTGTGTCTTTTAATTTATTTATTTTTGCTTATTATTTTATAAGAACATAAAGTACTTTATGTATATAAATATATTTTTATTTTATTTTTCTGATATGTTTTGTATATTTAATAGAATACAAGTATTATTTGTATAGGTATATGTATAGGCAGTATACCTATGTATCCTTTATACAAGTATTTTTATTTTGTGATTTCTTTGCATTTTTATTCTGGTTTTAATGTACATATATATTATAAGTAATATATACATAATTATAAAAATATAAACATGCAAGAATAATGAATAAAGAATAAATTGAATATTTTAATATGTACAAGTATACAATGAGGGTCCAAAAGTCAACTTTCAAACCGTAGCTCCGCCAAATGCGAAACCACCACCATTGGATAGATTATTTTATTCTATATACAATTAAAGGTGAGTAGGCTGCATTTGGAGTTTTTATTTGTGAGATACAGGTCTGGGAAGTTGGCATTCTGGATTTTTATTCAGACCATAACTTTTTATCTGTACATTATTTTTCTGTGAAATCAATTTTGTATTTTTCTTTATTTTATTATCTACAACTTTCGTGTACAAAGTTTCTTTATTTGATGTATAAAAAGTGGAACCAAAAATAGGTCCCAAAAAGAATAAAGAATGAATAAAATGTATAGGTATTTTATCTGTGTTCCTGACCTTATCTCCCCCTACTTTATTCCTTGTCGACCTATTCATCAAGATGCCTAGGTCTCGGGGGTTTAGGTCATAAAATATTTACAATATTTTATTCTTTTTCTTTTCTTTATTTATTCTATAATTTTGGCCTTAATTACAGTATTTTATACACTATTTAGATGCACCTGCATGAATGCTAAGATGATGATTTTAATGCTATTTACAGGCATTTGCTAGGGTTTTTGGTGCCAAAATGATAGAATAAAGATGATGAAATGTGGATTCATCATGTACCCATTTTGAATTCCCTATAAGAACATAATCAATGTCATTCATGTCATTTTCTCCATATCATTATTAGATACAAGTCTTCTAGATACCACTCTTTCTTCTCTCTTGAAAGGAAAATGTTAAATCTTCAAAATAATAAAGTATGTCCACAACTTGTAAAATTATAACGAATGTTCAGTTATTCTCCTCTCAGTTCCCTCTCTCTCATTTCACTATTTATCCCCAATATTCTTCCCAATTCCCCATCAATCTATTTTGATGACACATCCATCGTGCACAATGTTATTCCACTTCAGCTAATGCCACTGCCCACTTCCTCCTGACATCGTCGTCCGTCTTAAACAACGTATTCCCCTCCCACGTGATACCCTTTGGTCTCCATTTATTGCCACTCTTCTGATTTTCATTAAAAAAAATAGATTTGGAATAGTTTCCTGCTAAATTATTAGATATTTTTGACACTATTGCTTCTTATATACTTGTTTTATCTTGCAACCTTATTTTAAAGATGAAATTGGATCAATAGCATAATCGAATGTGTCATATCCATCTAAGAAGAAATAAGCATTTTATTCCTTTTATTTTTAATTCGATATACATTTTTTATTCACATTTTTATAGAATTTGCATATTTTGACAATAGATACAATCTTACAAATTAATTCTACTCAAGTCCATTTTAAACGGGAGGCATGGTGCCTAACTGGTGGACTATATTTAAGTTAGTTTTATATTACATACTCAATCGAGTATAAATATTCTTTATTTCTTATTTTTTAATGATATATTATGGAGCATTGAAGGATGTTATTGTGAGTGGTTGGACTTTGGCATAGTTAGCATTCGATGTTAATTAATCATGGACTTCAGCAATATTAAACCATAGAGATCACATTTTGTATGTTCTGACTTGTCTTTGTATCCTTATTAGATAACTTGTATTGTTCTTATTTAAATCATTTGATGAAAATCAATTGCAAAAAATAAAGTAATGTGTTATTATTAAAAAAACCTAAATAGCAAATTCAATATAATCCTTTATTTTGATTGTGTGACCTTCAAATATTTATAATGGATTAATAAAATTCTTCAACTTTCATTTGATTATGTGGTTTTTTTCCTTTGCATATATTCATATTATCAATTTTTAAGTAATTATTCGAATGTTCAATGGCTATTGTGAGAATACTATTGATTGGGAAATATAAGTGAAAAAATCCGAACCAATCCGATCCAATCTGTAATCTGATAGATCGGATTGGATTGGGTTTAGATATTTGTGGATTGGATTGGATTCTAAAAATAAAAATTCATTAAGGTTCGATTGGACACGGATTAAGCAAAAATACAATCCAATCTGGTCATGTGCACCCTTAGTACATACATTTGTTAGATAATTTTTATCCTTTTGCTTTTTACATTTTACTTGCTATAACTTGCAACCTTTTTTAGGGTTGAAATTGGATCAGTCATATAATCAAATGTGTCATATCCATCTAAGAAGAAATAAGCATTATTTAAATTCCTTTCATTTTAATTTGATACATATTTTTTATTCATATTTTTCATAGAATTTGCATATTTTTACTATGGATATAATCTTGAAAATAAATTATATTTTAAATTCATTGTAAATAAGAGGCATGATGCCTAACTGGTAGGCTATATCTAAGTTAGTTATTGAATGTTCTATGATTCTCATTTTTTAATGATATATTATATAAACTTGAAGCTTGTTCTTGCGAGTGGTTGGCTTTGGCACAACTTAACATTCTAAGTCAATCATGGGCTTCATCAATATCCAACCATAGAGATCACATATTTTATTTATATAACTTGTCTTTGTATCCTTATTGGATAACTTGTAGTGTTCTTATTTGAATCATTTGGTGGAAATCAGTTGTAAAAAATGAATTGGTGAATTAGGCAAATAGTTTTTTATTTGCGCAGAATAATAAAATAAATAATCTAATAGTCTTTATAAATTTTATTGTAAATTTGAAATACTCAGATAACTACAAATGCGGGAGAGATCAAGAAGATGCATGTTCGTTTATCTGCATGGCTAACCAAGCATGAGCTAATTCATATATATTTTGGCCTTCGATCACCAAGGAATGGAAACTTTACTAATAAAACCTCAGGATTGAGACTTCATTATTGTCATTTCATATGTATATAGTTACAATTATTCACGATATCAGTGTGCTTATAATGTATCACCTGGTGGCTTTTTAGCTACTGTGTATCATCTAACGAGAATACAGTATGATGTGGATCAATTGAAAGAGGCATGCATAAAAGTATTTACCTCAAGGAAGAATCTTAAAATCCCCTCTGTTTTCTGGATTTGCAAAAGTGTTGATTTTCAAGAACGTGAATCTTATGATATGTTAGGATTTTTTATAATAATCATCCGCACCTTAAATTTATCTTGATGATTGAAAGTTTGAAAAATAAACTAATGCATTATTTATTAAAAAACTTAAATTTAAATGTTAATATAATCCTTTAGTTTGATTGTGTGGTCTTCAAACTTTTATAACGAATTAATGGAATTCTTCATCTATCTTTTTGATTATGTGATTTTTATTTTTGTTACACCTATTCATATTGTTGATTTTTAATGCAATATTCAAATGTTCGAGGGCTAAAGTATGAACGTACGAGAGTAAATATTTGAGCGGGAAATGTAAGTTTCAAACCAATCCGATCCAATCTGTAATTGCATGTCAACCGCTTAAATAGCTTTGCATGATTTGTGATGGTTTAATTTTCTTAAATCATTTCTTCATTAACTTTTATTGCTTACATGTCCTTTCAATAATGGCATGCATAACTTATAATGGCTTATTCTTTCCTTACTCCAAATCTTGCAGACTTTTCGTATGTTTATCTTGTTACGTTTTCAACCGTTGGTACTTGTGATTTATGACATGGCATTAGGTACAACTGTAAATGACTTAACTTTGATCTCCATAGTTCCTTAAAAATCATATGCCTCCAAAAGTCGTTGCTCGTTTGGGTCCATGAAACTCATTCGATTAGAACATTAGACTCATTACGAGTTTGTATATTTGATCTTGTTTAAGATTGACAAATTTTATATTTTTCTTATTAAAACAAAATATGCTTAAAGATATATTTCTATCGACAGTAATATTACCCTATCTCTATCAATAGTTACGAATTTTCTTTTAAACGTTTATCTTAATGTCACTCATATCCCATCCATCAAGACTGTCAAATTTTAACAGTCTCAAAGGTTAGGATTGTCTATTTTATATGAAATTTGAATGATAACATGTTATCATCTACTGGACTAATTAAATCCCTCAAGACATTTTCAGCAACTACTTTGAGAAATAAAAAATATGGGTGGGTAGCTAAGTCGGCTCCCTTTGGGAGTAACCCCATTACACCCTACAAACGTACCCGCACACACATACATGCACGCGCGCACACACATGAGAAACTTCAAATAAGATGGGTCTCACCATAGTTGTGGTGAGCTAACGTCAATTTAGTCATCTTTCCTATGTATTTTAATTTACAATTTCTTATTCTATGGATTTCATGATAATATTAATACAACTTTTATATCAAGATAGAATTTTTTATAACATTTTCTAATAACACACGGGGGTTTTAGATCATTATATGTCAACATATTCACATTCAAATTTCAGCTCGATTAGAGACCCTTATTGCATCCATCAAGTCTGTTAAATTTTAACGATTTCAAAATTAATGGAAATGATCCCTTCTTGATGGATGTGTTGTGATTGTCTATTTTACACAAAATTCGATGAGAATGTGTTGTCGTCTAATAAATTAACATGCATCACCTCATGTTTGGTAACCGGTTAGGTCGTCCTCCTGTGAATAATAGTTGTTTGAATGGTTGGGAGGGTCGGAGAGGGTTAGAATGATAAAAGTAATGTGATGTGACATTAATTGAGTTATATTAACTTTTTTAATGATTATAATATATTTTTATATTAATTTTTTATTTAAACATGATTAAAAATTATTATAATAAAGAAATTGTATGGCTCATACAATTAATTCCAATCCAGGAATGTAGGGATAGAGCAGCGGGTATGTCAAGTTACCCTGGATAACTTTGCAACCAAACAGATGGGTTTTTACAATATTGCAATTATACCCTTGTCAATTACTTCTTATGCTAATGGAGTCCCTCTTTTAGTTGTGTCTTTATATTCATCAAGACCTTAAAAATAAAAAAATTAAGAATGAAGGTAATCAAGTTGTCTCTCCCTTGGGGATAGCCCCATTTAACACATATGTATGGGTTAATATCGTGTTTTCAATTTCCATACAAGAACGGAAGTAGATATCTATTTTGTAGAGTTATACCTGCAGAATGCCTTGAGATAACCGAGTGCATGATTCACTACCCATAATATTCATTTGGATTTGTAAAGTAGTAGTTATGGAGTAATTTGAATGATGAAACATAGGCACGCAATTATCTAAAGGTCAACACATGTTTATGAAGTTGACTTAGTCCATTTATGTGATTTAAAAATATCAAACGACCTCCGATTGACGAACGGTCGATTCTGTTGGTCTTGTATCGTCGAATCGGATCTAATGACAGTTTTGATTTGTTTTGCGATTTTCGAATTTGAGCCGCGGCTTTTTTCACGGCACACATTACGAAGCGACCGATTTTTGATTGATTTCGCCCGAATGACTTTTGATTCATGATCAATAGATCGTTTTAGGTTGTTTGGCATTGACCAACAACTTTATTGGGTTAATCAGACCTTAATCGGGTCGGGTTCAGGTTTGTTAAGATCCGGATGTTACATCAGAAGTCAATACAGGGGCCGAGGTCGCGGTCGCCACTTGCAAGGATGAGGTCGACCGTCAATACAATGCTCCTTCTGTCACAAATTAAGGCATACTGAAGCTGTGTGCTACAACAAACACGGACGTCCAGCACCGTCGGCTCGGGTCGCTACTACAGACATCGATGGAGGATCAATTGAAATCCCTCGAAAATACCTTGAAGATCTCGTGCAGCGACTATCACAGATGCGCCCCGATGAGGCAACAAGTTCCGGAGATATCGCCGCCATCGCCCAGATAGGTACGGTTCTTGCCTCAGTTAGCCATCATAATCTCTCCGAATGGCTTATTGATACATGGACCTCCACCCATTTGTGCGGAGATCAACGCCTTCTCCGGGAACTTCATCCAACCCAGCACGGGAAAACTGTTCAAGTCGCTGATGGTAGATCGTCACCAGTTAAAGGTGTTGGGGATGTGCATCTTAGTCCTATAATAGAGCTGAACAATGTTCTATTGGTTCCGGATTTCCCGCATAGTCTGCTCTCGATCAGCCAAATGTGTAAGGATCGTCACTGCCGCACAATTTTTGACGCTGCTACTTGTGTTTTTCCGGACATACTGACTGGGAGGACGATTGGTACGGGCCGTGAAGAAGGGGGCGTCTACCATCTTGAACATCCCTCTACCGAAGTTGCATATTCTGGGAATTCTACAAGCCAGTTGTCCACCACTCTTTGGCATCAACGATTAGGCCATCCTTCTGCCCACAAGCTTCGTCGTCTTATACCTCAATTATCCCCCTCGAGTACTATCACTTGCGAAGCATGTCAGGTTGGGAAGCATCACCATGCTATTTTTCCACTCTCCAGTAACCAACATTCTACTAAAATTTTTGATCTTGTTCACATGGACATTTGGGGTCCTAGTAGGTATCCTGATCGTCTGGGTCATTGATATTATCTTGTTCTCATTGATGATTTTTCTAGAGTCGCATGGATATTTCTTTTGAAAAATAAGTCGGACGCTATTAGATTCATTACTCAATACGTCACTACAATAAAAACTCAATTCGGGCGTACAATCAAAACTTTCGATCCAACAATGGACAAGAATTCATGTCTCATGACTTCCAAAACTTTCTATCTAATCATGGTATTGTGTACCAAACCACATGTCCCCACACTTCTCAACAGAACGGTGTTGCCGAACGTAAACATCGCCACATTCTAGATACCGCTCGCACAATACTTCTTGATTATCAGGTCCCATCACTATATTGGGGTGATGGTGTCCTAACCTCAACATTACTCATCAACAGAATGCCATCTACAACTCTAAATGAACAAATCCCAATTGAGATCCTTTTTCCAGGTAAACCTATCTATCCTATGCAGCCAAGGGTCTTTGGGTGTACTGTATTCATTCATCTACATACACCCGGTAGAGATAAGCTTGCTGCACGAGCCATCAAATGTGTTTTTTTAAGCTATGTTATGAATCAAAAAGGATATCGATATTTTGACACAAGACTGTGTAAACACTTTGTAAGCGCAGATGTCACCTTCTTCGAGTCAATCCCCTATTTCTCAGCATCCACCACCAATATTTCCTTACCAACCATCTGCGTACAGGCCCCCACCATCCCCTTACCAGTTCCAACTCCTCAACGACCTCACGCCCCCCCTTCTGAGTTCTACCTCCTCAGGTATGCTCTCCTCCTCGGAACCTGGAAACTATTGTCAATGTAGATAACATGGTGGATCTCCCAATAGCTCAACGTCGCTCTGCACTATAGTGTCCATCTGTGTATCGTACTAAGCACCCAATCTCTACAGCAGTGTCTCTCTCCAGACTTACTCCAGCTTATAAGAATTTCGCAAAGGTTGTCTCTAACACAGTCATCCCGACAATCCACATTGATGCATTAACAGATCCCCGCTGGTATCAAGCAATGCAAGAAGAGATGTCAGCCTTGCAATCAAGAAATACTTGGATACTGGTGGATCCGCCTGCAAATAGTTGAATCGTCGGCTCCAAATGGCTCTTCACTGTAAAGTACAATCCATACAGCTCAATTGCACGCTACAAAGCACGCTTGGTCTCAAAAGGGTTTACACAAATCTATGGCATTGATTTCTTCGATATTTTTTCACCAGTTGTTCGTCTGTCCACGGTAGAATTCTCATTGCTCTTGCAGTTCAACTAGATTGGCCTTTACATCAGCTAGACGTCAAGAATGCTTTCCTTTACGGTGATCTTCATGAGGTTGTCTATATGCAACAACCACCTAGATTCGAGCGACAAGGGGAGTGTCAGAAGGTATGCCTTTTATGCAAGGTAATTTATGGGTTGAAATAGAGTCCTCGAGCCTGGTTTCACAAGCTGTCTGAATCATTACATGTAATTGGATTCACAAGATCGTCATCCGATCACTCCTTCTTCGCAAAAAAGAGCTCAAAGGGCACAGTAGCAATGCTGATGTACGTTGATGACATCATCCTCACATGAGACGATTATGAAGAGATTGTCAGAGTGAAGAAGCATCTTGCAGAACAGTTTGTAATTAAGGATTTGGGACCATTGCGATATTTCTTGGGGATCAAGATAGGTAGATCAAGGCATGGGTTGGTTATGTCTCAACGAAAATATGTCATTGATCTGCTAACAGAAACTGAGTTGTAAGCCGGCGCAGATCCCTATGGATCCTAAAGGATGAATTTTCGAGGAAGGAACAACAGAGGATGATGGCAGATACAGACGTTTAATTGGCAAACTGCTTTATCTCACTATCGCTCGTCCAGATATTTCTCTAGCAGTAGGAAGACTAAGTCAGTTTATGGATTCTCCCACTTTAAATCACTTCGAGGCTTGCATGATCATCCTTTGATACATCAAGCAGTCCCTCGGGAAAGGACTATTATTTTGCAAGAACGACAACCTCAATTTTATGGCATATTCTGATGCAGACTATGGAGGATGCTTGCAAGATAGAAAGTCTACCACAGGGTTTTGCACATATCTGGGAGGAAACGTAATCACGTGGAGAAGCAAGAAGCAAGCAGTAGTGTCACGATCAAGTGCTGAAAGCGAATACAGAGCCATGGCACAAGCAGCAACAAAACTCATGTGGGTCAAGTCCGTACTAGCTGACCTTCACGTCAAATCCAAGGACATTATGGAACTACGATGTGACAATCAAGCAGCAAAGTACATTGCAAACAACCCCATATTTCATGAACGAACAAAACATGTGGAAATCGATTGTCACTATACAAGGGATCTCATACAAAAAGGGCTATTAAGCACACAAGGTGTTTTATCTACAGAGCAAGTTGCAGATATATTGACAAAGCCGCTAGCACGAGTCTAATTCGAGAAATGTTGTAATAAGCTGAGCATGTATGATTTATATGCTCCAGCTTGAAGGGGAATGTCGAGAATAATGTTTGTTGTAGAGGGTATTTTGGGTATTAGCCCTAACTTGATTTTCCCTTTGTAAACTCTAACCCTAATCCTCTTATTATATAAGGAGGATTAGGGGGCCTAATGGAGTACACAGAAACAAAATCCCAGTTTCATCAACAATATCCAACCTCACATGATCTTCTCCTGTGCAGTAGGGCTCTCCATGGCTGTCTCGAATCGTATAAACGATGTTTGTCTTAATTCTTATTCTTTGATATTGATTTATATTTCATATTTGCATACGTGCTAAAACATCCACTCCCATGATTTTACCTTAGTATACAGAAGTCTACTGCCTGAGATAATTCGAAGAGAGTTAAATAAGATTTCAAAAGATTTTTTTGAGAATTAGGCAATAGAAGGGGATAACTTTCCACCGCATTCTCGCTGACCACCCACCCTCCTTAGAAGTTCCATTGAGGAAATAATGTTCTTATATAAGGATGCTTCTTTCCAAGAGCCACATCATGGCATTGCTCAATTATGAGGCTCAAAAGATCGCAACTGGACAGGGAATTTCTCCTCTTTCTCGTTGGTAATACCCAGCATCTTTTGTGTCCCTCCATGAAGGATCTCTTTCCATGATTGAAAGTAACCAACCATGAATTTCCAACTTGCCTCCAAATTTGTTGTGCAAATGGCATTGGAAAAACAAGTGATCAATTAGGGAGGTCACCGACAACATCGGCGACTCTTTCCTTTCCTTCTAAAAAAAACAAGTGATCAATGCCTATCTTGAATCACATAACAACATGCAATGTCTGTGGCAGGTGCCCATTTACTTCTAAAGATATTTACACCGTTCTCACATACTACACCTTAAATTTAACTTTCAGAAGCCCCTTGATTTTCCTTTATATGATGGGCCCAATAATGCACAAGATCCGTTGACTCTGATGGTCTCCCCATCTGGTCTCTTATCCATCTCTGTGACGATCAGTTATTTTTTGTGGAAGTTCAGTGCTCCTTTCTCTGAACCATGCTCATCATCTCTTCTAGGATAGAAAAAATGGTGAAGCCTTCTTCCACTTTAGGCACAGTCGGATACATGGATTCTTGTTCAAATTCATGTTGAAAAATCTGACTATTTTTCCACTGGCTGTCAGCTACCTAATACAACCCTCACAAGGAGGGATTTCAACCCTGGTCTTTTTAGTGGGAGACACACTGGACCACCACCAAACCATTTATCACCCCTTCTAGGATAATAAAAATAATTGAGTAACATACTCTAATCGTGATAACGATTAATCTTGTAAGTTTTCATAGGATTAATTTGTTAAATTTTGTTAGGATTGAATACGTAATGAAACCCGAAGCATTCTTCTTGTATTTTACAATAGGTCACATCCATGCACTTCATGCAATACGATAGTAAGAGCAACCCACTCTTTCATTGAGTAGTTGACCAGTTTGACTTTTGAACCATTTTCATTTATTTTTTGAATTCCAAATTATGTAATGGTTGGAATGGTTGTCTTGCAGGTATTTAAGTGTCAGTAGTATTGTCGGACTCTGATGTTTATGTCTGTATTGTCGGATCATAGGGTAAAGGAGTTCCTATCTCTATAGACAGAGCTGCTACAGAGCAACAGATATGGCGGTGTAAAGTGCCTATCGGAGTAAAAATTCCGGTGGCTCTTCATATTTGGGAGGATCCTCACCAAGGGTCGTCGGGGGCTCTTGCTGGGTTTGGAGGATGTTACATACGATAGATGCAAGTTGATGGGTGAGGATGTTGATAATTTATTCTTCTCTTGCCCGTTCTCTGCTAAGATGTAGAGTCGAGCAAATATCACATGGCTTGCGTAGAGTGATTGCCCCACCTTTTGGAGAGATATTCGATCGGCATGTGGCTTTGGGCATGAGGACAGTTCATACCTGTTTGCGGTGGTGTGGTCTATTTGGTGTGCAAAGAACAAGGTCATTTGGGGGGGGGGGGTGTCATATTGAAAATGTAATGGGGGATTGTAGGGCACTTTGTATATCATGGCAAATGTGATATGATGTAATACCTAAATTTTGATATTATATCTATACACACACTGAGGTGGGTCTCAACTTAGGACACCATCCTATTTTTACTCAAAAAAAAGTGTCAGTAGTATTTCTTACAATGATTTTCTGTTAGTTCTTTGTTTGCAATATTCTTTCCGTCTTTTCTTCAACACAGTGAAAACATATACATATTCGAGTCAGTATCTTTTTGTTAATAAAACGGTAAGGAATATATTTACCAGGATATCAGTGGTCCTATATATCCATGCACCTTTTCCTCCACGCAAATAGTGAGAAATGCTTCAACGTGAAGCCTTACAAAAATATAGCTCTGCACTTGAGTAGAGATGCTTTGGAATACAGAAAGGTTATGTGGCCCACCTTTCTATCACATCCCACATCACATCCTGTTCTTGTTCACCTCCTGCGGTGGATTGAAGGTCTTATCCGCTGGGTTGCAATATGCCATTCCACAGGAAATGATCTGCTTCAACAAGTTGCATAGGTAATAAGCTATTTTAGATCATTCATATCGAGGGATGGTTGTTATTTATTGATACAAATTGGCTGCAATAATTTCCCATCATTACGATGTGAGCATTTCTCTCAATGCTTGACACCTCGCAATTATCAATTATCCTTGGTTTTAAGAGTATATCTTACCATTCTACTTCAAATAGGATGGTATTACCTTTTAATATGAGCATATTTTTGTTCATCCACAGTACCTGTCACAGCATTTTTGTATTTGACTAATGCTATTATATAATCATGGCTCGCAAAAAAAATTTTTATGAATTTACAGAGGTAAAAAATGGTGTCCGATGCAAATCAGTGCAATCTGATGAAGAGGTGAACATTATATTGGAATTTTTTTCTACACGAACTTAACATTGGGTTCTCGTATAATGTGTATTTCTGTCATGTGAATTGCAGGTCTATGTTACTGTAATAAATATTAAAGTTACAAATATATATTTGAGGCTTCAGAAGAAGATACTAACTAAGCTTGCAATAGTCAGGCTCGCTGTGCAACAATATTTTTGTTACTTGACCAACCATCAGAAGAAGCAAATACAACGGGTACACTAATCAATAGGATTGATGAGGTTGCAATTAATGCAAAAACAGTCAATTGGAAAGCAATAGTCATGCTTGTAATCCTCCAAACTATCAACAAATTAACTATACCATTTGATCCCTCGCTTAGTCAAAATTCTGATAAAATACATCATGGAGGGATTTAATCATGAATCAATCAATTGATTCTTTTATATTTAGACACTAATCGCCCAAATATTTTAGTGTTGTTGGACTAGTTGGTTTGATGTCGGATTAATGCAAAAATTGTTAATTTATAAAATTTAGAAGTAAGATATGCGATGCCTAATTAAATTTTCGTTGATACTTTAATCACGTTAAGCAGTGAACAATTTGATATGAATATACAAGAATGTATGTATCGAAAATACCTAAGGATTATGCACTTGTTTGTTATTTTTTTTCCAATGATCATTCCAGTTAAACATCAAAAATCAATCAATTTTTGCAATATTGTATATTATCTGAAGTAAACACAATCTTCAACCCTGAGATTTCAGCATTTATAACTAGTTACCGTTATTCGATGTCCAATTCTTAGAAATTGTGCTCATGTCATGTGCTAACGGCGTGCCCAGGTCTGCGATTACCTGGGATCTGTCTACATGGAATTCCTATAAAGAATTGTGCATTTACTCTTTGTTAACTTATATGATGCATATGATGCATATTCATACTTGCAGAGACTTCGACTTTGCATGTAGGTTTATACCTGGAATGACGAAGTTTTATGAGGCTTATTTTGAAGCCAAGGCAAATACTAGGGATTTGATTCAGGATCCGCCAGTCCACACTGTACCCCTTTCTCAACTGACTCTTCTGCAATTCTCGCCTTATCTCTCCAAAATCTGGCTTTTGTGCTCCCTTGAAATTCCCCATCTCCCATTAAGAAGAATCTCAGACATGTTGCTTGATTAGATCAAACTACCTCTTCTCTCTCCTTGTTCGATTCCCTATCTTTTATCAATCCACCATCTCGTGTATCTGCATTTATTTATCTTTGATTGCGTAGTTGACTTCTCCGAGTGAGTGCGATCAGTGATCTCTTCCTTCATTTGTTGGGGACTGGTCTCTCTTTGACAATACTTCAACTGGAAGTAACGGCTGGACTTCTCCTTGCATTTCCCTTGGTGAATACCCCAGGAAAGTTCGCATGGGCAGTACCCGTGGAAACTTATTCTACGGAACCCTCAGACGAACTTATAATTTGTTAAATATCTCAAGGAAGCCGTCACTTCAACTCACGGCTTCCATTGGGGTTTGTTTACATGTGATTTATTTATATGGAAGCCGCCTCTTCTTTGGCCAAAACCAAAGCCGCATCTTCAATAGGCGGCTTCCATGCGTTTTTTTTCCCATGTAAATAAACCCCAATGGAAGCCGTGACTTGAAGTGACGGCCTCCTTGAGGTACTTAACAAATTATAAGTTCGCCTGGGGGTTCTGTGGAATAAGTTTCCACGGGTACTGTCCAGACAAATTTACCTCAGAAAATTAGCATTGTAATGTTTTATTGAGTTGTCTAAAACTTGAGTTATAATTCAAGAGAATAAAAAACTACACCATACTCACTCACACACACACGAAAATGCCAGATTCTCTATATTTATATATTACAATTCTGTATTTTTTACCTGTTTTCTCCATTGGCATTTTTATTTTCCTATACTAGATAAGCTCACCCCCCCCCCCCCCCCGGTTAACCTTGATTTTTGTCTCGAACACTCTTTTCTACGGAATCTATTGGCTTTTGGTTATCCTTAAGCAAACACCCTCCTGTTTGGCATTATCACTTTTGTACTCTTGGATTGCCTTTGGTTTGTAGACATACACATTACGGCCAGAGTTTACTCTTGTTCTTACTGTGGAAATCAACCATGCTTACTGAAATGAGTAGGATGGTCCTAGTAAGAAATCAAGATCTCCGTTATGATTTGTGTCATGAACTTGAAGCCGTCGTCGATTCTGATACTTTGGTGGGAGTAATTGATGCCAATATTGTAGGATTATATCAAGCAAGCCATTTTTTTTGAAGCCAAAGCTCTTCGGGGGATGCACGCAATGGTGGTCGTCCCAAAATTTTATTAAAAAGGCAAAGAAAAATAGGAAGAAGATAGTTTTACAGACACCTAGGATCGAGCGGATCCCGAATGAAACCCAAAAAGAGAGACGCATTACAGCAGCAGCCAGTCATTGACAAGCAAAGAAACGTGCGCGAGAATATTCTCCTTGTAAAACCTTTGACCCCTGAAAATCTTCGCGTTCCGTCCAAGCCACAACGCCCAAATGCACGCGAAAGGGCGGAGCAGCTCCCTCCTCGGCCAATCTTTGTTAGAACGCAACGACTCCCAAAACGACGAAGCTGAAGAGGCGTTAAGCCACGGAATTTGGGCCTCCTCCCAAATTGTAGCAGTGTTCGGGCATAGAAAGAAGAGATGCTCCAAGGTCTCTACACTTCCGCCACACAGCGCACAGTCCAAGGAGTCGATTACCGCAGCAAACCTCGCACATCTATCTCGGGTCAACACCCTCCCGCGTCTCAATAGCCACAGGAAGAAGACAACCCTCTCCGGGAGCTTCAGACGCCACAACCAATCAAGATCCTTGCACATGAGGTCCTGCCGAGAGGTCGGCTACTGCGAGATGGCCCTGAACGCCCGCCTTGTGGAGAAGACGTCATCGCGCCATACCCAATGATCCCTGCCACTCGATGGCATGGGCGCAAACCTAAGCCGTTGGAGGAGAGCCAAGAGGTCTTCAAACCGTTCATCCGAGAAGTTGCTAGCAAAAGAAGGGAACCACTCGTTCCCACTCCATGAGGAGGCCACCGTCGCACGAGAATCTGTAGCCAGAGCGCAAAGGCGAGGGAAAGAATCACCGAGAGAGGTCTCCCCCGCCCAAGTGCCGCTCCAGAACAGAAAGGAGCTACCATCCCCAAGCATAGGTTTAAAGAGATGAGAATATCGCCTCACCGCCGAAGTGATCCCCCGCCAGAAGGGGGTTCCAGACCGTCGAATATCCACGTCGCGCAACACCTCCACCCCGAGAGATAAAACATCCCGCAACATGGAGGGAAAGAAGTTGTTGGCGCTGCCCCAAAGCCTGTTAACCCACTTGAGCATCAACGTGTCATTAACCAAATCCATCCGCCGAATGCCCAGACCACCATCGCACTTTCTCTTCGTCACCTCCTCCCAAGCCACCAAGTGAAGACCCCGCGAAGAGGGCCCCTTCTTCCCCCAAGGAAGCTCCGCATGAGGCCCTCGAGACGCCTCCTAATCCCCACCGGGATAATCCAGTTTGAAAGAAAGTAGATAGGGATAGAAGCAAGGACCGACCTGATAAGAACGAGACGGCCGCCCCGGGAGAGCAACGCCGCACTCCACCCTGCTAGCCTCCTTTCCGCCTTGTCCACCACCTTGTGCCAATCATGCAACCTCGACCTCCTCGCTCCCAGCGGCAGCCCCAGATAATCGATTGGGAGAGAGGAGGGAAGACTTCCCAGAAGCTCCCCACAAGCCGCCGCCGAGCCTGCATCCCATGCGAAAGGAATCACCTTGGATTTGGATTGATTGATGAGGAGCCCCGAGAGCTCACTAAAAATTCTCAACGTCACCACCATCCCTCTGACCTCCTCCAAGCCTCCCTCGATGAAAACAATAGTGTCATCCGCATATTGAAGGGTAGGAACGTTCTGGTAGCCGCACGAGAAACCCAAGGAGAGGCCGTGCGCAACCACTCTAGCCGCCATCCTAGACAGGACATCCGCCGCAATAACGAATAACATGGGTGCTGATGAATACTCATTCATCACTCTTTATTCTATTATTTTAGCTACAAAAACCTTTGCAAATACATGTAGATATGTGTAAATACAAATAATTACCAGAAGCATGCATTGTGTAAAAACCTATAATTAGCATGTTTTTGTGCACAAAATAAAAGAATAAAGAGCAAAAAGAAAAAGAGGGAAATATTTAGAATAAATATTGAGCAAACCTAACCCAAGGGAGGGCTCAGCATGGGCCTGACCGCATAAAAGCCAAAGTAGAGGGAGATAGGGCTCACATGTGTATATACTTCTGTAAATAAAACTATATATTTTCCTCACCCAAAAATAGGTTGTAAATATTTTGTATATATTTTGTAAAAGCTATTAAAAACAAAATAAAAAGATAAAAATCAAAAATTCAAAAATACCCTTTTTCTCATGTGCATAAACCACACCATTGTATTTATTCAACCTTGTAAATAAATTCAATTATTTTCTAAACTTTTTGTGAATATTCTATGGCATATTTTGTAAATAAAATAAATAAAAAGAAACAAAACAAAAATAAAATAAAAATTACAAAATTGAAAATACAAAAATACATTGTATAAATACCATGTGTATAAATGTATTCAACCAATTATTTCACCCTTGTACATAAGTGATAAAAATAAAATAAAAATATTCTTTTATTCCTCATTTTATCTTGTAATTAAATAAAATACAAAATGAGCATAAAAATACATAAAAATAACAAATAAAAAAATCAAAAATAAAAATCCATATAGTGTACATATACCTATATATAGAGCTACCCTATTTTTATTTCCAAAAATTAAATAAAAATCACCAAAAAATAGAAAAAAATAAAAGAAAAATATTTCATGTTTTGAGTTTTCTTTAATTCGACCTATTTCTGCCTTAAAATAAATAAACAAAATTCGGGCACACGTGGCCGCTCCTGATTGGTCCACGGGGGAATGTTGACCCCGGTCAACTCCCCCGCGACCTCCTTCCTTTTCTGGACCACGCGTGCCGCGCCCCCTTCGCCGATTTTCCCACGCGACTCCAGGCTGTCCCCCACGCATATCTCGAGCCCGGATTCTTCGCCATACATCCCTCTCCCTCGCCGGATCTTCTGCCATCAAATCCACGCCTTCTATAGCTGTCGCCACTCAACCCTAATCGCCCCGGTCACATTATATATTCTTCCCTCCGCCGCCTCCGCGCCGCATCTTTGGCCCTTCTCCTCCTTCCCAGTGACCTCCATTGGCTTCGCGAGAGTGACAGCAAGCGTCCGCCCTTGTTGCAGTGAGGCGAGGAAGCGAAACCATCGATCCGGCGATCTTCGCCGTCCTTGCTCCGCCGCCGGCGTTGAGCATCGAGCTTCAGGCCTTGACGCCCTTCGAAGCTACGACCCGGAGATAGCCACGCTCCAGCACAGTCTCCAGCATCCATCAGGTAGCCTTAATTCCTGCTAATTTCTTCCAATTTCCGATTACGCCCAAATCATAGCTCCGACGTACATCTCCGATTCCGACCACTTCGCGTATCATCTCGACCATCCGACCCTACCTTCACCTTCGCCATCTCCCCGCGCACCTTCTTCACCCATTCGCACAACCCAGATCGCACAGGATCTGGGAGTCGAGCTCCACCGCCGTCGCCTCGCCGGAGCTCTTCCGCCCCACCGCACCGATCATCTTCACGCCACCTAACCGGGTCGAGGCACTTTGCCCTCGACCCGCGAAGCTTCTTGACCACTTTGCAGGTCCAAAGGGGGTGTCTGAGCCTCCTTCACAGTTCAGCCAGGAGCTTCGAGCCACTAGGCCTCGCCGGAGCCCCTCCAGGGCTCGGTTGGGCCCTTGGCCACCCGCAGCAGCTGCGCAACTTCACGCCGGACCTTCTCCGACCTTCAGGCGCAGCTGAGGAGGACCGGAGTTCACGCAGGACGTCGGCGAAGTTCGCCGGCGTCGAGTTCTTCCTCCACCCTCCAGAGCCGTCCGATGAAGACCTCGCTCCAGTTCTCATCCTAGCCGTCGATCTGTAGAGGAGCAGCAGCCGTTGATCCATCTGAGGATCTCATCTGGACCGTCGCAACCGAGGAGAGAGGCGCAGTAACCCAGCACCGCTCGATCGTCCACGTGCCTCTCCCTCCGCCGTCGATCGAGCCCAAGAGCCGAAGAAGTAAAGCGCCGCGCATCCCAGTCGTCAGATCACCCACGTGGCGCACATCCGACCGTCGGCTAATAAAGGGGTAAATATCATAGGGCCCCCTCGTAGTTTGTCCATTTCTTTTTAGTCCTGTAATTTTTAATTCAGTTGTTTATTTTCTGGGATATTTGCATAGAGACCCTCGCGCTTAATTTTATTTGCAATTATACCCCTGCCAGTAGTGAACCACGTGCTTCGTCACGTGTTACTTTGGGATTTTTGCATCTTTAGCCCTGTAGTTCTGGAATGTTAATGAATGCATGAATATTTTTGAATAATTGCATATATACCCCTGTGAGCATTGTTTATGCGCATGTGCGTTATTTATTGGGAATTTTGCAACCATACCCCTGGGCTTTTGATACGAGTTATCAAATAGCCCTAGGACTTGGTTTTTATTGCAATTTGGTCCCTGTGTGCCCCAGCCACGCGCGAAGCGCGTGACTTGCTGGGTATTTTGCACCAAGGCCCCCAGATCTTTGGGTATTTGCACTTAGGTCCCTGTGCACAGTGCCCCACCTTTATTTTTGAATAAAATATCAAACGACCTCCAAATCCAATGAGATTTTGACACATGGCTCCTGCCATGGTGTAGGAATTTCTATGATTTTTGGGGACATTTTTGATTTCATTTATTATTTTTAAAAATTCAAAAACACATATTTTCGCCACTGCCTGACTTTAAAAATACCAAAAAAATATAAAAACTCCACCAAAAATTCTAAAAAATTTAGATAATGTTTCTTGCTTGCTGATTGATTTTCTAGCCAATTTTGGCTACTTTTTATCACTTAAAAACCCTAAAAATTGAAAAACCCCTAAAAACTCATAAAAATTGTAATAATTAAATTAAAAATCCAAAAACAATAATTAGGGTGCCTAAATTTTCCTTATTCTTTGTAGATTATAGGAAAATTACCTTTAGGGCTTTTTGAGATCCAAGAGTATTTTATTTTTGGGTCTTAAGCCTTGCTGGACAGTACCCTATTTTTGTCGCATTGTTTGATTTTTAATAAATAATTTACCCATTAGAAAATTTCCAAAAATTCACCAAAAACAGTAAAAAACTTGAAAACCCTAAAAACCAATTTTCTGGAATTTTTGCTTCATTTTTGTATGTTGTATAAATTGTTGAAGTTGCCTTGTATTTACTTTCTCTCATTTTCTCATCTTTTAAAAAAATCTAAAAAATATAAAAACAAATAAAAACCATAAAAAAAAGACTTTCTTGGATTTCTGACTACATCGTAGGCCGCAAGGCCAATCTGTGCTCCTTGTGTTCGACCCTGGGAGCTATACCAGGTTAATCCTATAGCTAGATCGCTCTATTGTGTGCTTGCTTGTTTTTATCTGATTTGAGTGATTGATTTTTCTTGTTGATCGATTTTCGAGTGATTGAGGTCGCAACGACCTGTTATTTATCTCCCTTGATCTCTCGTGATCACCCGGTCATCAGGTGCCAAAGGGCACCCCTGCCGCACACCCCTCCTCGGTTGAAACCTACTTCCAACGATACGACCATTCAACATAATAGAGAAAGAGGCAGTCGTAATGCAACGGCGCATCCACGAAATCCACAAAACAGGAAATCCACGAGCCCGCAGCACCCTCCACAGAAAATTCCAGTCCAACGAGTCATGGGCCTTTGCGAAGTCCACCTTCCAAAGGATCCCTTGCACCCCCCTCCTCACCCAGCTCTCCACCATCTCAGAAGCAAGGGTCGTAACATCGGAAATTTGGCGACCCCTGATGAAAGCAACCTGCGAGGGCTCGATTAAATTTTCAAGCAACGGCGCTAACCTCCGCACCATAACCTTTGCAACGATCAAGTATAAAGCATTGGAAATCGCGATTGGCCGAAAGTCTTTGTTATAAAATATGAAGAATGCGGAAGCGGAAGCGGAAATAAAGATGGAACAATAAGAACAAAGAATTTAACGTGGAACCCTACTCCGTGAGGAGCGGGATGAAACCACGGGAGAAGCCCTCTAACAGGGCGTGTTTTGCTATTGCTTTTCTCAATGAGTACAGGAGGTCTGGGGCTCCTTATATAGCCTTCCCAGAGCCTCCAAGTCCCACCCACAGGCGGTATGGGACTAAACACTGGATGGGGTAAATGGATCTTCTCCAGGATCCATTTACCCTGCTACAACTCAACATGGCGCACTACCAAATACTCTAACACTCCCCCTCAAGTTGGAGCATGCAATGCTCAGCTTGGACAAACAGAAAGAAACTCAACTCAACGCTACAGGACACTACGGACAATATCAACCCAACGCGCACATGCTGCAGTCGAGGACGTTGCTTCTCATGCCGTGCAGGTGAGGAGGACGAACGGGCTGGAGTGTGAGTCAACTGAAGACTCGGAATCTGACCATCGAGTCTGAACTTGCGCCTGAAGTCTCCTCGTCGGAGAACTGGGTCTCTCCCATCTGGCCCAGAGAATGGTGCACTGCTATGGTGTACCTATGATACCACATGAAAACCCTTGCCAACATATGGCATAGGGAATGATCCTCTACTCTGGAGTCCCTATGGCTCACATGAAAACTCTGGCCTGACAACTAGAAGAATGATGGGGACCTCTGACAATGATGGCAACTTATGCTCATATGACAATGACCGCACACGCGTGCGTGTCTGAAACTGGACTCGGAACACTGATCGTCGAGTCTGAAACCGAACCGTAGAGTCTGATCATCTGGCTGGTCTGGAGACTGATATCTGAATCTGGAATGTGGATCTAGACCTGTGACTCTACATATATACTCCCCCTTTCTCCCATACTAGTCGGAATGACATCGACTAAGTTGGGAGAAGACAATATAAATGGGGGTAAACAGAATACCAATAAGCCGTTCACAATTTTTTTCGGCTTCTCAAATCATGAATAGCACTGGCCGTTTCATTTTTTTTTACGGCTCTCTTTTTTTTGCAATTTTTTTTAAACCGTTGAACCAATTTTTTTTTACGACATTTCATTTCTTTTTCTTTTTTTTAGAAATTTTGCGTACGGCTCTTTTTTTTACGCACCTTTTTTTTGTAACAAACGATCCTTTTTTTAACAATCCTCCTACCTCCTTCCCCTTTTTTTAGGCCCATAAAAGCACCCCCTCTCTTTTTTTTCAGCTCACGCCAGGCTCTTATATTTCCCCCCTTTTTTTTAATACAACTGACCCCCCTTTTGTGCGGCACAATGAAGCAACACATCAAAAAAAATTTAAATAAGAGGCCCATGGGCCCCTTTTTCCAATCACATCTAGGGTTCCCATCGCGGAACCCTCTCTGGTTTCCTCCGCCGCTTGGGGAAAGGTTACTGTTGGGGTCATGCGTAGAAGAATCTCTCCCGTGCGATGGGAGCCTGGTGTGTGCGGTGAGATAGCGACACCGCCTGGAGTCCTTTGCCGATGCCGCGATGCGACCTGGAGCGCCGCATGCTGTTGGGACACGCCATCGAAGATGCGCATGAGAAGAGACTGGAGATGCTTGATTGTAAAGGGGCGTTCGCGCGCTTGAGAAAAGCAGCCTTCGCTGCCAAGAGATGGAGGAGGGCAAACATGAAGATCGCCAGCTTGGGAGTGCGGCGATGATGGAGGTTCCGCCTGGAGCGATTGTGCATCTGGATTCGCAAACACCTGGATGAATCTCGCGCCTACCGGCTGGTGGGAGGAAGGGGGATGCCGGCCTATTGTTGATCTGGAGTAAGGTCACCGGAAAGGGGCTGCGCCACCTGGAGTTCCCAGTCATCTCGATTTGGCGGTGCGGAATGTGTTGGAGCAGCAAAGGAGTGCCTCGCGATGCCTAGAGGACGCGCTTCTGTTGGTGCGCGCTTGCGGAGGTGGTCGATGTTCCTCCGCCTAGAGGTGGTCGAGATCTGGGCTTCGCCCCTCCCCCTCTTTTGTTTTGCTCAAGATCTGGTAGGTCGCTTCGCGCGGGCCTTGCGTGATGGAAGGGTTGTACCAGGAAAGCCTGGAACTTAGGGCAGACGAAGAACCCCGCTCTGATCGCCTGGAGTACTCGCGTGAACAGTGGATCCTCCTGTTGGCAACAAATCTCTGGAGAGGCTGCTTGATGCGTCGCCTGCTTGAAGATGGTGCAAGGTCGGGATAACAGATCTTTACCAACAAATCTGCTCTGATACCATGTTATAAAATATGAAGAATGCGGAAGCGGAAGCGGAAATAAAGATGGAACAATAAGAACAAAGAATTTAACGTGGAACCCTACTCCGTGAGGAGCGGGATGAAACCACGGGAGAAGCCCTCTAACAGGGCGTGTTTTGCTATTGCTTTTCTCAATGAGTACAGGAGGTCTGGGGCTCCTTATATAGCCTTCCCAGAGCCTCCAAGTCCCACCCACAGGCGGTATGGGACTAAACACTGGATGGGGTAAATGGATCTTCTCCAGGATCCATTTACCCTGCTACAACTCAACATGGCGCACTACCAAATACTCTAACAGTCTTCAATAGCCTGCGGACAGGAAGCCTTAGGTAACAAGACAATGAGAGCCCTATTGATCTTGTCAAAACCCTTGTTTCCACCGCAAAACTCCGATACCACCTCCCAAACCTCCAACCCCACCACCTCCCAGAAGTCCTTGTAGAACGCAACAGGGAAACCATCCGGACCTGGTGAGGCATCACAGTTGAGGTCCCAAACAGCAGCCTTGACCTCGTCCAAGGAGATCTCCTTTGTCAGCTCCGCACAGCACGCGGACGATAGCTACGAGGCATCCTCCCCCAACCAGAACCAACGACGGGGCGCACGAGCCGAGGAGAACTCCCTGAAGTAAGCGGCCACCTCGCCCCCCAAAGCCTCCTCGCCCACGACCTCCCTACCCCCGAAGGAGATGGAGTGAATAAAATTAGACCGCCTCCTGTTAGAAGCCACCCTGTGAAAGTAGGACGAGTCAGCGTCCCCTTCCCTGATCCATTTGACCTTAGCCCTCTGACGCCACTCCGCCACTCTCATTCTTTCTTCCCTTTCCACCGCGGCCAATGCCGCAGCCCTGGAGGCCAACTCCTCAAAGCAGAGGTCCCTTACCCCCTCCAAAGCATCCATTGCCGCAACGACGTCCTCCGCCTCCTTCCTTGCTGACGCCCTAGCCTCCCGCGACCTTTTTCTTGAACATAGCCAGAGCGCTCCTCAGACGCGCCAACTTCATCCCAAACCTCACCACCGCCGACCGCCCCTCGTACTCCTCCTCCCAACTAGAAACCACCACTTCACGAAAATTAGCCTCTAACAGCCAGCACCTCTCATACCTAAAGAACCCTGACGCAGGAGATGACACTTTGGAGTCCCAGATGAGAGGAGTGTGATCCAAGAAAGATCGCGGCCTAGAGAGAACAGCCGCCAGGGGAAATAACGACATAAAAGCCTGCGACGCGAGGAACCTATCAATGCACGATTTAGAGGAAGAATTCCTCCAAGTGAAGTTCACGTCTGATGCAGGAATATCTTGCAAAGCCAAGCCGTTGACGAAGTCCGCAAACTCAGCCGAACCCGGGTCTGAGCCCCCCCTGGACCGGGGCCTGTCAGAAGGACGCAAGGTAACATAGAAATCTCCTCCTATCAGCCAAGGCAAGTTCGGGTTATCCTGCGAGACCTGCCGGAGCTCGTCCCACAACTCAATTCTACGAGCCGCACAACAAGAGCCGTACACGCAGGAGAAAACGAAGGTTTCAGAATCCTCCTTCCTGGAAAGCAAAACAGAGATATAGTGGTTGCCCTTGACGGCAGAAACAAGGGAAAACCCCGATGATTTCCAAGCAACAAGCAAACCTCCTGCATGCCCAATTGCAGGCAAAGCGGAGAACTCATCCAGATCCCCCGCCGCGAAAGAGCGCCACACATCCTCATCAATAGCGGCCAACTTGGTTTCTTGCAGAAGAATGACGTCGCACCCCCACTCTTTGAATCTGGTACCCAAGATCTTTCTCTTATCCGCATCCCCCATTCCCCTCACATTCCTCTTATCAAGCAAGCCATTCATTATACTGTAAAATACTGGTGTTTCTTTTGATTGGGATTTATTCTTCGGCTTTTAAATGATTTCAACCTCAGTTATGGGTGGAGTTTTTATGGCTGTGCGTGCAAGCAAACATGCTCTTATGGACATACCCTTCATTATGTAGACTTTTCAGTTGAAAATATTTATATATTGTATAGATTTGCCTTCAGAAAAGCAGAGGCCATGCATCGTTGCTGTAGACACTGAAGTTCATTGATCATATTCTCCATATGTTCTTTTTAGAAAGAAATACACCATATATTGTTCATCCCACACATTCAGACTTCAACTATTTTACTTGCCAATTCTCGCAGAAATATTGCACCTGTATCTGATGAGTTCAAAATACGGATTGCAAGGTCCAAAAGAAAGTACTAGGAACACTGCATTTCTTCATGCTTGTTTTTACACCCACACAGAACCCCATCCTACCTGAAAGGAATCTATGCCAATGCCTGAAACTTTTGGATTCTCAATGTGAAAATAACTGGAAATCTACAGTTTCAATGGAGACACTCTTCCCTCTCTGTTATCCACGAGCAGAAATCTGTCACGAAGTCTTTCCTGAGCTGTCTTTATTGCTTCATCTTCCGCTTATTGGCATCCATGTCATACCCTCTTGGAGAAGCTTCCAATCCTAGGTTCTATCATCACTACGCATGCTGGTCCATTTAAAAAAATTTCTTTGAAATGTAATCCACGATTAGCTGCTTATAAATAGATGATGTCATCAGATTGATCACGTGGTCATAGCTGGAATTCTTACATTAACAAAGACGTTCTTGTCCCATTACACTTTTTTATGCTGGTCAATGTGCTGATGGGGGCAGGCAGTTTACAGTTGGATTGATCTTGCTGTAAAATTTCCTATTTTACAGCTGCCTTCAAGTCCCATGTCTAGCAATTCCAGCTATGAAATAAGCTTCCTGCTCATTTTCCAAATCAATCTGATACCTATTTGTAAGGTTTTAACAAATTGTAGCCTATGAGGTTGAGTTAATCCAGAGGTTAATCGTACTCTGACAACTTTACGTAAGGCAAAGTTTGGTTTTTGGGGGTGATAGTGGAAAAGTTGATAGATAAGTCACTCTTACTGTCACTCTGAAGAACGGTAGCCTGCTCCAGTCCCCTTACGAAACTTTCGTTATTGGGTTAGCCATACACTTTACATGTTTCTAGCGATTTACATGGCATCATCAAATGATACAAGTCTAGGATAAGAATCTACAACGCACTAGAACGCCCTTGTTGACGATCCTTTACTCCGACAACATCTAGGGTTCCTCGAACAATGTGATATCTCACACCAGGTAAATCCTTAACTTATGGCAGATTTGGTTGCACATTTTGACTCTTCTTATCTGTCTCGTGGTATCAATTGAAAGATTTCTATTTTGTGATATGGATAGTAAGGATATAACCCCTTTTTTCTGAAGCTTTTCAGTATTTAGTGCAGATTTCTTGCAGTGGATTCTTAGGTTCCGATATTGAGAAAAAACATCGATTTTCAAACATATTTGTCTGTTGTGATGTTTGTGAGTTCTTAGACTAGACATGCACGTTCCTGGAATATATCACCTGTGCAGAAGGTAGAGTTCGAGACCCCCTACTATAAGGTTATTTTTTAACTCAGGTTTAAATGGTATGAGTGGATCTCGTTGGGTAAGATCAAGGGTGTTCACAGTAATCGGATCGGATCGATATCCGGTCCGATCCGGTGTTCCGGTTACCAATCCGAGACCCTTATCAGGGTATCCACTTCACGTGACTTGATACTCAATGGTGCCCCTTTTGGAGTTTGGTGAAACCATTGGATCATGAGAGCAAAAAGTTGTGAGAGCATGAGAGGAATGATTCTAGATCACATGATTCTGTTTTTTCTCTCCTAGTCTTCTCTCTCATTGATGAATCATGTAGTCCAGAATCGGGATTTTTTTTTTAAATAATTATCAAGAAATTCATAATTAATTAAATAAGCATCAAAGAAAAAAAATTAAAAAAATAGGCATCGATCGGCACCTGAGGTGCCGATTTGGGGCGCCCCCTCCAAATCGGCACCTCAGGTGCCGATTTGGGAGATAGCCGTTGGCGTCCTCTCCAAATCGGCACCTCAGGTGCCGATTTGGGAGGCGCGCCAACGGGCATCTCCCAAATCGGCACCTGAGGTGCCGATTTGGGAGAGGGCCGTTGGAAATTTGCCAACGGTCCCCTCCTCCCCATTTCCTATATAAAACGCCCCCCCCCCTCATTCCATCCTCCTCACAATTTCCCCCTCTCATTTCCTTCTTCATCATCTCCCCATTCATTCTCTCTGAAGTGCGATTGCTGCTCTCGATCGATTAATCTTATTCAAGTAAGAATAAGATTTTTTTTTTGTAGATTTTGTTCTGCGTTTTTTGCAGGGTTCTATCAGTGAGGACGTTATATCAGTGAGGACGCTATATTATTATATTTTGGATAACATTTCTTGTAGAAGACACGCATCTTCCAGGTAATTTTATTCATGAATTTTTATTAAATTTAACAAGTATGTAAAGTATTAATTATTTTATTATTATGACATTTTGTAATAATTATTTAAAAAATAAATTAATTAAATAGGGGACATTACACATTACATTAACATTTCATTTATTTAGATTTAAAAGTGCACAAATTCATGTTAAAATTACTGTCATTTAGATTTGGAATCGAGCGCCGAGAGGGTCTCTATACAGCGCTGGCAGGACTCACTGTGGTGAGCACCGATGAGCCCCCAAGACCGGACTTTTGGATTCCATTTCTGAGTGATTAGTATATCAATTGAATTATTGATTATCAAAGATAACAGCCGAGTGAAATGTTATTTTATTCGTAAAGTAATTGTTACATCCGATTATTAAGTAATTATTTTGTGTAATTAAACTAATTAAATCATTATTTTATTCGTATAGATGGCCCCCAACACCGCTCATGTATTAATATATTGGGGAGGATCGATTGATGTCTCTGATGACCACGTAGAATATATTGGGGGTAAGAAACGGATGGTTACATTACCATGCCAATTAACTTACATTGGCTTACTGTCTCGAGTTTCCGAAGTCACTGATCTCCCCCTCGACAAGTATATACTTACATTAACTTGTAAGTGGTTGTATGAGGGATCAACTTTCTTTGCAGTACCGATTGACGATGATGAATCAACATTAGCAATGTTGAGTTCAATCGTCGATGTGAGATTTATCCATCTTTTCGTACAAGCTACTCCCTTTAATATGGAAAATATGCCGTCATCTTCGAGGTAAAATTATTCACATTCAAATTATATAACATTTTCACCATTTATATTTAAACTGACAAAAATTTAAATAAATCAGGCCAACAAATGAGACCATGTTTGAGGATATCGAAGGGCCATCACAAGTAAATGTAGAAGATGACTTAGTGACAGAAATATCTGAAGAAAATGAGGAGTCCGAAAATGATGAGTCAGAAAATGAGACTCAAACAGTAGATGAAAATGAGGAGTCTGAAAATGACGAGCCAGAAAATGATACTCAAACATTAGAAGAAAATGTTGGTGGTAATACCTGTCATGATTTTGGTTATGGTTCGTTAGTTCTAGCCCTAGGTGACGAGGATAGGGGGAACTCATATTCTGCTAATAACGATGATGCTGAAGAAGAACCGATGGAGGAGTTGTCGAACGTTTTTGATCATGAAATCGCAGAAGCAGAAGATGTAGTATTTGTAGAGAGTCAATCAGAATCCAGCGATGACTCCGGATTAAATTATTGGTTAGGTAGGAGTTATAAGTCGAAAAGAGATCTGCAATACGATTTACAGAAGTGGAGTATGGAAAATCATGTGCAATACAAACCCAAGGCGTCAAACAAGAACATTTTCACGGTTGTTTGTATTTATGATGATTGTGGGTGGCGTTTACATGCATCCGAAAGAAAATCGCGAAGAGATTGGTACGTTTCAGGATATAGGGGGAAGCACACATGCAGAAATCCTGTCCTCTTAGTAAAACATCGTCAATGCACCTCTATTTTTGTAGCACAGTATATTTTATCTTCCTTCAAAGCAAAAGTTAGTATGACCCCAGGAGCGATAATGTACAAGATAAAGGACGAGTTGAAAATTGAAATCAACTACATGACAGCTTGGAATGCTAGACGTCGTGCAATGGATATAGTTTATGGAAATGAGGTTGAATCATATCGTGATCTCCGGAGATTCATTCGTGCTTTAGAAAGACATAACCCTGGCACATATACGTGGTTCAAGACAGTAGAAGGCCAAACCGCCAGCACTATACATTTTCAGCGAGTGTTTGTAGCATTTGCAGCGTGTCGTAGAGCGTTCAGATTTTGTCGACCTGTTTTGTCTATTGACGGAACACATTTATACGGGAGATACGCCGGTCACATGTACGTAGCCACAGCAATTGACGCCAATAATGCCCTTTTTCCGTTGGCATTTGCCATTGCTGAAAAGAACGAGAATATTTCAGCATGGGACTGGTTTTTGAATTTATTAAAACAAATTATTGATCGTCGGGACATTTGTTTTATAAGTGATCGATTTCCTGGTTTGAAGAATACTATACGTGGTTTATTTCCACCGGAAGAGGGATTCACGCATCGTCATTGTCTCAGACACATGCGTGCAAACATGCAGAGAGCCGGTCATAGAAATCTTACAGTTCTAACCCGATTCTACGCTGCTGGACAAGAACCATGTCAGAACAAGTTCAACAGTATGATGCGTGAAATTTTCATTCTAGATAGAAGTGCTTTCGAGTGGATCAGATCTCAGGACGATGGCGATCAGAGATATTGGGCATTAAGTTTAGATGATGGACATCGTTATGGACATATGACAACCAATTTATCTGAAAGTTTTAACGGTGCCTTTAAAGGAGCACGTGGTTTGCCGATTATTTCTCTCATCCTAACAGTGTTCATTAGAATTAATGGTTATTTCAATGATCGTCGTGAGGAGTCAGAAGGAATGACTACATATTTGACAAAGAAATATGAAGAGTTGTTAGATAAACAAACCAGGGAGGCAAGAGCATGTCATGTTGAAAGATATTCGTTAACTCAGTTTCAAGTCCGCGATCGTGATGGTTTTGCACATGAAGTCAATTTAAATGGCCGAGAAAGTGAGTGCATGTGCGGGTTCATGCAGATGAAGCACTTCGTATGTCCACATGTTATTGCCGCAGCACGTCTAGGATATATGGTTTTTTCTCAATTTTACAGGTATGTAGAGTACCCCTACATGTCTCAATTTGTTTTATTTGCATCTTCTAATATTTTTAATTACAGGTTTGGGCATGGGAGCATGTACATATTGGACGGCCGATGATACGTGCTGGTGCTCAGATAACTGGAGGTTCATTAGCGTTGAAGTGGATAGGAGTGCGCAGTTTCAAAGAGAACGTGCATACGGCAACATTAGCATTCTATCGTAACGAGCTCGATACACAAGAACCTCATCAGGTATAAAAACTGTAATACTCATATTAATTTTAAATGATTGTAAACTACAAGATCTAATTTTTTTTACTAAAATACAGATGATTTGGACACCATACGCTGAAGTTGAGATATCACAATTGCATCCTATCTGCAGAAGTGGACAGCCTGTATGGATGAGTCGTGTTCCACTTATTTGTTACGATCTTGTAGTGATGCACCTACCTGATCGTGTGATGCGACAATTTGGGATGCGTCAGCACCTTCCGGTTTCTGTGGAGAGGATAAATGCTATATCTAGACGTAACAAAACCCGAAGTGGAGACATCCTAAACTGGGCTACTATACATCGACAGTACGTGGATCGTTGGGCTGATAGGGAAGCCACAGTTGTTCATGAGCACCCGGATTCTGATACCGATCTTTATATGCAATGGTATTGGAATATCACAAGAAGATGGATCCAAACACAGATTCCTCCTCCTGTAGTAGCTTACCGACCACACGGACCAATGGAAAGACGTCTGGTATGTTTAAACACTCTACTTATTCTATTGAGATTCAATTAAATCATTCTTAATATATTTGTAAATGGACTAGGTGGATACGATTGTACAAGGAAGAAATAGTATGGAACAACTTAGACGATCAACAGACTTACCTACCGACATGAGGACGACAGTCGAAAATACAATTAGCATGTTCGATGAAACACTGAACATGTTCGCCTTGATGTATCCCTTCCATCAATATGGGCATCAACAATTCATGCCATCACAGGAGCATCATAGTTCAGGAGTATCAGGTTTTGTAATTTTTTTCTTACAAATGTAAACTAATTTCTTATCTTAAAATCGTGAATTTATAAATTTCTATGTTGAAAATTTTACAGGAAGGGAGTACACGGAATATGGTGGGGAGGGGACGCAACCACCACCGATGTTTGCTAGTTCAGGTTTTAGTTATTTGTTTATGTATAGTCAACTCTTATCCATATATCGATTTTTAGACATATAATAACAGCTCCTCATAAAATATAGGAGGACTAGGTGAGCAGGCATTTTCCCAGGGTCAGACAATGGAGGAGTCAATATTTGGCACCTCAGGAATGACGTCTGCAGGATATAGCGGGCAAGGGTACTCATCAGGTCTTCAAGGAATCGCATCTCAATATGACCAAACTGGATTTGGAGCTTCAGGTAATAGAATGACTAAATTAAATAACAAATTTTTATCTTATGTATTATTTTCTAAAAGTTGAATATCTAATTCTTGCAGGATATGGAGGAGAAGCTTTTAGTCAATCTCAATTTGCAGGATCATCATTTGCTGGTCCTTCGAGTCAGGGATACATCGGACAGGAAGTTCCACCAATTCAACCAGGATTCGTATCTACAGGTAATAGTGTACTTAATTTATTACATTGCATTCTCCTCTTACTTATTAGGTAAGTTATTTGACATATAATGTAATTAACATCTTTCAGGTATGAGCTATATCGAGTATGGATTTAGAGGGTCTCAAATTGGTGAAGCCGGATTTAGAGGTTCAGGTATAAATATATTATACAATATACAAACTCAATTCAATACGTTATGTTTAAATTTTGTGATACTTATAACAATGAAAATGTCACAATCTTGTAGGACCATCGCTTGTTGGACCTTCGACTCAATTTGACTCTGGACCCTCTCAGCTCATACCGTCTACTCAATACAGTTCAGAAGATTTGCAGTCGCAGATATTTGATAGTGTTCGGCAAATGGAGGTAACAGATTTTGATAGACAGTTGTTTGGTATATCCACGATACCACAACAACGTCCGGAGCCGCCTCGAATACCTTCTCCCGGAGTAAGGATCACGGAGCCTCCTCCATCAGAGCCGCCTCGCCATTCAACAAGTGTACGAACGTCAAGGAATCAGGAATCACAAACAATCGAACCGCCACGGAAGTCGTCAGCTAGACCGCATCCTCCAGGGCACGTTCCAACACATTCAGAACAAATGTCCAAGCAGAAGAAGAAGAAGACAACACATGAAGAGACTCACAAAAAATTAGGAGATGGAGGGAAAGGAAACGACAAGGGAGGTGGTGCAGGAGGTGGAGGAGGAGGTCTGAAGGGATTTATGAAGATATGGAAACTTTAAGTTATTGTAATTTTTTTTCTTATTATTTGTAAACTCATATTTCTTCTCTTATGAATTTAATAAAATACTTGTAATTTTTTAAAATTAATTCATGTCAAGTTGTACCTTTTTGAGTTCACATATATCAATGATAAATGATGTTGTTCACACTCTCAATTTCTTCATATTTAATACAATATTGTTGACATGTCAATTATAAATATTCTAAGTATGTATCAATAATGGACAATATAATAAAAAAATAGAGATATACTTAACATTTTACAATAACGTTATCGGGAAGAAGATGAGACCACGAAGCTCTACTGATAGATCCAAAATAGTGTGATAAAGGAAAATATTGATATTTTATTTTTTAGAATTTATTTAAGTAATTCCTCAAATTTACTCAAATGAACATAAATATAATTGTAGAATAATATTTTGTAAAATTATTTACATAATTCCTCAAAATATTTTTAAATTATTCATATCTAATGAAGATAATAATAATTTGTAATCTCTGGCAGTACTGAACTTCAAATACATTGTTGAGGGGATTTGATTTGTAAATTGCCCATCCCAAATCGGCACCTGAGGTGCCGATTTGGCGCCTCTTCCCAAATCGGCACCTGAGGTGCCGATTTGGAGGGGGCGCCCCAAATCGGCACCTCAGGTGCCGATCGATGCCTATTTTTTTAATTTTTTTTCTTTGATGCTTATTTAATTAATTATGAATTTCTTGATAATTATTTAAAAAAAATCCCTCCAGAATCACCCCTCTCATGCTCTCACAATTTTTTGCTCTCATAGGATCACTCCTCATCAGTATGGATGTGTATTTATATACGTGGATTACAATTACGCTGAAATTGGTGTTGTTTTGATTTGTATAACGCACTTGGTTTGTTACACATTCGTTTTGATTTTGTTTGAATCTACGGCGGAATGGGTATTATGATGTATTGTTGTTTGAATCTACAGAAACCTTAGACTCACAAATAAAATATATAAAAAGCATCCAATATTGAAAATAGAAATCTTGATAAGGGATTTATAACTGCAATCAATTTAACCCAAATTTCCTGAACAATTTGACTTTAATTAGGTGGTTATTAAAAATTGCATATTAGCTATACTTTACTGCTGGAAATTTTCTAGTTTTTTTTTTCAGTTGAAAAATATTATGTGATAAAATATCACTACATCTAAACCAACAATAATGCAAATAAAAATCCGCATTTGTATTTAAGATGATCTGAAACAATAATTTTCCTGAGTGTGAGAAATAGAAAAACAACGATTTCGTAAGCAACGTACTGGTTGACAAAATCATGTGAGCGTAAAGATGGTTTACATTGTAGAGTCTCAAATTAGCGCGTGTCAAAAGGGCTCACAACAAAATAAATAAAATGTTTACTTAAATTATTGTAATTGCATAACCACTATGCTCTAACTCTATTTAATACATGACCCTGTCGGAGGATCGTGGTGTAAGAGTCAGTGACATCATAGAGTACGTTTGGTTATCGGACTAGTTTGGATTAAACTGAAGAAGGGGAAATCGCATTTGTGTTTTGGTATTTGGATAAAGGGTTAGGAGGAGTGGGTTTGTCGTGATTTGATTGTATTAAAGTTTGGAAAAATGAGTAGTTATTGTGATGTGATTATATTAAAAAAGTGAGTAGAAGTTGAGGAGTTTATACTTTTTATATGATATGATGGTATAATATATTATTTTTTGATGGAATGAATGAAAGAGAAATGATTTATTTAATGCAAAGGTAAGTAAGGTGGGATAAAGATAGGAATAAGAGTGAAATAAGATGAAATAATGGGGAATAATCGTACCACAGAGAAGCGTGTTAGGGGCTTATTCCCCTTATTCCATTCCTCCTTATCCTTCAAACGAAAGAGAAGGAAAGATATGAATAAGAGAAGGAAAATAATAGAATAGAGAAGGAGAAAAAAGAGAAGAGTGGAATAAAATTTATTCCAATCCCTGTTTGACTACCAAACATGCCTTAAAAATAAGGGGTTGATGGGGCTGCCCCCTGGGGGCGGCCAACATGGTTGCCTCGCCTTATTTTTAGACAATTTTTTTTATTTTTTTTGAAAAATATCATCATGTATATTCATCTATATATCCCTCTTATATGTCATTCGAATTTCGTCAGAAACAGAGACTCCTACGGCCTCCATCCAAACAGGATTGATTTAAAATATCCTGCGACTGTTAAAAAAATGACGTCTGGATGGAAGCCGTAGGAGTATCTGTTTTTGACGAAATTTAAATGACATATAGGAGAGATATATGGATGAATATACATGGTGATATTTTTCTAAAAAAATAAAAAAAATTTAGCGAAGGCAGCCATGTTGACTACCCCTAGGGAGCAGCCCCATTTTTCCCTAAAAATAATCTCTTGGGAATAAAAATCCGCACAAATATTTACTGGCTTTGGAAAAATCCGGCTTCCACAATGGCCAGTTCACAAAATCTCCAACTCAAAGCCCGTTTTCATCGAAACGCGGGTTTGGAGGAAAAATAACATATCATCAGGCCACTAAATTAATCATTACATAACAAATAACCGGCATTAATTCCCACTGCCAAATTAATCTCCCGTCGTTTCCGTTCAATTACGACATTTCCCCTCGAGTGCGCAACTCAAAGATTCTGGCAACAAATAAGAACAAAAAAAATAAAATTGCAATTTTACAATTCGCGATCGGATCTCATGTACACACAAAACCAGATGCCAAGGAACCCCAAAAACCCTAATTCTTTTCAAACTGTACACGAAATCACCACAAACAGCACTGCCTGTCGATCCCAAGCACAATCCTAGAAATCGGGGTGCGGATCTAAGCGTAGATCGCGTACCGGAGGCTGTCGTTCACCATGAGGTGGTTCACCTCCGCCCTCGACAACTCCCCTGCCGCCCACGGCTCGCCCTCACCGCCGCGTGCGAAGGCGCGGATTGCGGCGATCGCTGCCGTCACAACCCCGCGTCGAGGCGTGGCCGCGGCGGCTGCTGCGTCGGCGTCGGGTAGCGCCGCCTCGTCGAAGACCCTGCCTCCCTTCTTGCCCCTCCGGAGCCTGCGCCTCGCCGCCACCAGCAGCCGCCACATTGCTCTGGTTTTGAGAGAGAGAGAGAGAGAGAGAGAGAGAGGATAGGGAGAGAGAGAGGGAAAGAGGGGGGGAGGGAGAGGGAGGATGTTGAGGGGTTTATTATGGAGCTCTAGTGTGCAAAAAGGAGGATGTTGATATTGGGGATTTTGGAAACATTAGTCTCTATTTCTTTCTTTATTTTCTTTTACTACTGTTATTTTTTTTAAATTTACTTTCCGTCCTTGGCTATGCCTTGTCGCTTGAGGGACACTTATTAGAAAATCCTAACTTTTCCTTGTGATGGTAAATGTAATTAATGTGGTAGTTGGATGTATGGATAATTTTTAAATATAATATTAAATGTAATGATGGATATGTTAAGATTGGAAAGAAATTTTAAATTCCAGTATGTATATTGTGTATTTTGAACGTGGAATTACATGTATGTGGAATCAATTTGTCGAGTACTCAAATCTCTATAGGACAATCATCGCAATTTGTATGTTTTTGTGACAATAGGAAATTATTAAATTTGAGACACAACCACTTACATCATTAAGATGCATAGGTGGGAAGCATTCAATCACAACGAAATTGCCCGATTCAAATAGGGGTCGATCACTGAATGCATGGCTTTTAAAGCGTTAGGCAAGTGGTCATTTACGGTTGTTTAGTATGGGGTTTTGTTAGTTGTTTTATAATATTTCGATGTTAGAAGTAGAGTTATAGAATCACTTTTCTTTCATTTATTTTCAATTGGATATGGAAATAACAATTGAAAATCATGTTGACTTGTAGATATCACATCTAACTCGATAAAAACATGTCTCAACTCACACATACGTGGAAGTAAAACATTATTCGTCTCTCTATCTCCCTGCATTTTTTTTCTAAGTAAATAACTTTACTTATACTTGTTCTTATCTTTTTCTTGTAATTACAAGAATTACATAATTTGTCATGTTTGCCAACTTGTAATTTGGACAGCTTTGATTTGTTGAGTGTGTGGATAAGGGATAGGATTGCTTTGCATAAGTTGTCCCCATATCCCTTCCTAATATAAAGTGGGATGAGAAAGTAATCTCAAGATGATCCACTTGGGGGAATTGTCCTTCCTCTCATCATCTCCTTTTTCCCTCCTCTTTTCCGTGGACCTTCGCATTTTCAAGGACATGAACTAAAGTTTCTCCGGTGCATATTGTCACCTTTATCCTTTTGATAGTAGATGCGAGAGATGGGAGATTATTTCGATTATGGTTTTTGTACTTCCGATTCTCCAAGTTTGCATTATTGTATTCTTCATCTTCTGGTCTTTTGGGTAAAAAGTTTCAAAAAATCCATTATATCTTTTTTTGCAAAATACAATTAGAAAATTAGGGTTCGATTCTTTGTCTGGAATTGGGTGTAAACGAATCGAACCTAAGCAAATCCTTGCCCAAGTTCGGTTAGATAAGATGAAAATGGTGTTCAGGTTCGGTTCGGCTCGATCCGGATTCGTGAAGGTTCGGTTTGATTCGTTTAAGATTCGATTAGCAACAAAATCCTTTGAATCTGACTATTTTGGGAATGTGGAGTGATCACAGCCTTTCGGTATGTCTTGATCAAGGATCATGATCTTTTATGCATACACCTTATCTGCATCATGGTGCATATTCCTCATTGTTCGTATAGTTTTTTGAAGAAAAATACATACATGTATATATACATATATATATTATTGTGTATCGAACTTTTAACAAACCGAACATGAGCGAACCTATCATTTCAAGGTTCGGTTCGTTTAAATAAACGAGCCTAAACCTATATCAAGGTTTAGCTCGTTTATTTTTTAATCGAATCTAAATCGAACATTTAATGAATCAAACATGAACGAATATCGAACTCGAGATTCCTCTGACACCCCAAGTTAGGAAATGTGGTTTTAGAAACAAAGTAATATTTCCTTAATTATGAAACGGTTTGTAAGAAATTCCCATGCCCGGAAAATTTGTTACAAAGGGTTGCTTTTCTTCATGGTCCTTCTTCCCAAAATAATATAAAATCCTTATGTTTTTTCCATATTAAATGTGTAGGTTTAAAGTCATGTGTGTTTTTATTTTTGAAATTTACCATTTTACTTTCAATCATGGAGAGTGTGTTTATATATATATCTAGCATTTTTTCTTATAATGTTTTGGTTTTGAACTCATTTGCTATTGGGCTATTTAAGTAGCTTAAAATTTTTAAATAATTTAATGTTCTGCCTAGGAAGGTAGAAGAATGTACTATCTAATTGTTTTTAACTTAAGTCTTTGCTGATGGTTTAAATCCTCTTCCTTTTCTTTATACCAGTGATCTGTTACTTTAAAAGTAGGAACAGTACTTAACCCGTCCATTTATTAGATGGGTAGTCCTAAGTGGACATATATACCCAACAGATATCCACGTATCCAATGAGTATACATATATCTAATTAAGAAAAATCCTAAACGTACCATACCCACTATTTTTCACAAAAAAGGTAACAAAATCAAGCTATAAATATTCTTCATATGCATAACCAACATAGTCAATCCTAAATCAATTAGGAGCGAGAATTGTCCGAGGATGAAAGAGATATATATTACATGTGGATGTCAAAGATGCACAACACGTTCATGGAAAACATGCAATGTATGAAGTTGTCATATGCAAATGTCAAATATATGCAACACATGTGCAGCGAATATCATGAACTATATTAATTGGATGGTTTATCACTCTTGGATTTGTAAAAGTATTCGAATATGAACCGGAGGATGGATGAGGGAAAATATAGCATGACTTTTATATATCTTTGTCGAAATGATTAAATGTGGGTTAAGATTGACATGCATGAATAATGTGAATCACACAAAGACACACATATGCATATGCATATGTACATGTATTTAGCTTTGGAGCGAATTCGGGTACCCGTAGAGAGAATCTCAAACCCGAATCGTACTCGCTAAGGTGGTAAGTTTAAAATCCAAATCCATTCAAAAATAAATGGCTGAATATTTATGCATATCCATCAATAGGACCAAGATTCGATTAGAAGGAGAGAGACCCTTGTTTTTCACATCTTTTGATAATTATGGTGGTAGAATACATTTCTTTTACGTATTCTACACAAACCATAGTTTTATTTTCCTCCTCAATTTCCATCTATACTCTGTTGAAGGTTCTTAAATCTCCATGGAAATAGGTGACGAACGCTCCCGCACCCTATGTTAATTCGGTCAAATTAATGTCCAAATTAATGTTGAGAATTCGTTGCAGTCGGATACAAGATGTTGATCAAAAACCACTTATCGATTAATTTGAAGTTAATTTTAAGCGGCAATATTTTTTTTACTTGGGGTAAGTCCAAGGTCGATCTCAGGGAGGCATCTGTCTCCTTAGGTAAATTAAAGCAATTTTTCGAGTGTTGATTTTCGAGGAGTATCTTTTTTGGTCTTTTTAATTTTTATGCAGACGTATGCAGACAATGCAGGCCAATTTAATGTGCCATTTAGTTAATGTATCAAAGTAATTCCAAAAATTATGAAACTTGGCCAGATTATGAAATGGGATGAAATTAAGCTACTCTAATTTTTTTGTAATTTTTAGATGCACGGATAATAAAATATGCAGACTTTAGTGAAAATAACTAAACCAATTTTAATAATTACCAAACGATGATATTTCTCAGAAATAAAATTAATCCAAATAGATCTAATTAAGAGCTATTCAAATCAACTTGAATTTCCTTAAAACATTTTACGGTTGATTAATTAAAAATCGATTAAGGTTTTCACTAAATGATTTTTCTAAGACAAACTATACGTGCAAATGATGTGAATTTTGGATATGTTGTAGCATAAAATTAGATCTACCAACTACGATTTTTCAGTGATTTTTCGACAAGCAGAGAATACACAATCAAGTAATCAATCAAAATGGGTAAAATACTACAATTTTCCACCAAATTAATTTCAATAAATACTCTGCAAATCATAAAAATACAAATAAATGCTATGATGGTAGAACAAGAGTTATACTACACAATGCAATTTTCGGAATTAAAAATTGATGACAAAATGACAACAAAATAAATGTGCAAATGCAAGGGCGTGAATGCAATACAGAAAATAAAATATGAGCTCAAATAAAGAACAAGGACTTACATGCAATATATGGAAACTTGAAATTTTTTAAGAACTTGCAAAGGGTGCAAGTGTCCCCTTTGCAAATACCCTTTGTCCTTATTATGCGATAATTCTCCCCTGTTCTTGGAGATGAAACAGGGGAGGTCTTCCAAGGTGGCCGATGGAGCTTGGAGGCTTGAAGGTGGCGGCGCTTCACGGTTGACGGCGGCCGGACGGAGAGGTGGTGATCTCCACCTCCGTCGACACACGACGCGAGGTGGAGGGTCGGTGGTGAGGTGGCGCGCGCGGGCTGGAGGTGGCAGGTCGGTGCGGCTGGAGGCTCGGGGAGCGGAGTTTCTAGTGGGCGCCGAGGAGGCGTCGAGCGGCTAGAGGAGGCGGTTGAGAAGCGCGAACGGGCTGGAGCGGGGTCGGCGTTGCTGGGGCAGCGCGGTGGCGCTTGAGGCAGCCACGCGCGCGGGGGAGATGGAGCTTGGCTGGAGCAGCGCTCGCAGGTGGAGGGGACGGCCAAAGGGTAGCGGCGCGCGTGGAGGCACGGCTGGAAGTGGCGGCCGCCACACGCGGCCAACGCAAGACGACGAAGATGACGCGAGGCGGTTGGTCGGACTGGTGGACGTACTCGATGGCCGGTGGGGCTATTCGTGTGGCGCTCTCGCGCGTGGAGCTCCAGCCGCAGATGGCTGCGGATGTTGGCGGAGGGCCGACACACGGTCCAAGGGACGTCGGGGCAGAGGCAGCTTCAACGGCGAAGTTGGTGGCTGATGAGTGTGTGCGTGGTGAAGGGAGGAAGAAGAAGGGGGGGATTTCACCACCTCCCCTGTTCTTCATGCATTTGTTTAGTTGGGCGCAAATAACCTACTAATCGATTGATGGAATTTTATCGAAAAATTAATTAAAAATCACCGTTGCGTTCGCAACGTGTGATTTATCCGTTGAAGTGCGATCGGTTTTGCGATTGGATGAATGAACGATGATGAAATTAAGAGAGAGAAAGGGATGAGGAAGAAGAAGAAGGAAGAAAATTACCTGGATGTGGAATGGTGCCTGGGAAGGGAGAAGCAAAGCTTCTCAGGTCGTCGCTCGACGCGCGGCAAGCGGAGCTCGGGCAGCGGCGGTTTGCGGTTGCGGCGGTGGACGGAGGGCCACCGGATCTCGCCTAGAGGAGCAGGGTCGTCGCTCACCGTTGGCACTCTCTCCCTTGCTGTCACCAAAGAAGAAATGGAGCTCTCCTCTCCCTCACTATGAAGATGGCGGATGGAGATGAATGGAGGAGGGGGAGGGCATTATAAAGAGGAAGAGGAGGTTGGAGAAGAGATGGAGAAGGTGGAGAAGATGGGTGGAATGAGAGGTGTCATAGGGTGGCCTCTCCCTTAAGTTAAGGGAGAGTGGGAAGGAATGGGTAGAGAGGAGAGAGATGATGCCACTTGACGCGCTAGGATGCGGCCATGTGGCATTTATTTAATAAAATGCAAAAACCAAGGAGTTGACACGTGGCGGCTTCCGGAGCCACCACGTGTCGCTCCCAGAAAAATCCAAAGTTGGAATGGAAAGAAAAATAAAAAAAACATAACAAAAGGGCTTAAATCAAAAAGTGTTCAACACGAAAGTTACTCGTCTTGACGAGATCTACAACTTTCGTGAAGGGCTGAAAATCAAACGAGATCATCTGTACAAAAACGTATTTTTGGGTGGTACCTTATAGGTATAAAATACCACATTTTATCTTTTGCATTTTTTTGTCATTTTTCAATAAGAGAAAAATCAAAATAAAAATAGAGAAAATATGAGGAAAATATTTACAACTTAATCTAATTTTTTTGGATTTTTAGTAATTAAGAAAATAAAAAGATAAAATGGAAGGGCAAAATGGTCAATATGTACAATGTACAACAGGGGTCCAAAACCCAAGTTTTGCATACGAGCTCCGATTTTAATGAATTTAGTCTTGTTTCGAAGGTCTTTGAATGTATATTACTTTAAAAGTGAGTAGACCTTAATCGGACACTGTATGAGAGAGATATGTGCATTTTAAGGTTCATTATTTCAAACTTGGATTGGAGTTTTATTGGTTGATTTTACAAGTTAATATATTTTTTTTCTTTTAGATATTTTCTTTAATTAGTGTTAGTAATATATACACAATAGAGTTGGTTTTATTACATTTGGAGTTAGTATAAAATATATACAAATAGGATATTTTATCTAATATACAGGTGAATATTTATAAATGAAATTGGCTTCTTATTTAATGCAAATATGAATGCTAAAATACATATGTTATCAATGCATGCATGAATGCTAATTATGCGATATAAGTAGAAATATGCCTCTAATTACTCGGGAACACAGCTCTATTTTCAACTTTTAGAGTGATGAATCGTAGATTCATCAACCCCCTATACTTAAACCTTGCTCGTCCCCGAGCAACTAAATGAAATGCAAGAGTGAAATGAGATTGGGTTCCATACCAAGGTCATGAACAAAAGTTAAAAATAGCGCTTGCCTCGACCTTTGGATTAATCATGTGTCGGAACCTTATTGGGATCTGAGTTTAAGACTTAACAGACTTCAAGTTCCACAAGTCTTCTATTCAAGACTCCTCAACTCACCTAATCAGAACAAGTCTACATACACAAACTCTAATGACCATGAATCTTTTCATGCAGTGTAAGTGATAAATGACTCCCCACCTCAGAAGTAACAAAGAAACAACCTCCCCCAACCTGGTAACTCTAATGCCTCGGTCTAGCAACTCTTTCCTCGAGAAGCGGGGTATTCCCTTCTAAGTTCAAGTTCAACCGGCTCAAGAAGAGGGGGAAGAAGTATAGACTTTTGGAAGCTCAGCCAGTGTAGCTAAGTCTCCCGCTGCAAGTAACAAGGTGACCACAAGCTTTTGCTTCTCTTGACTACGTATACTCCGGTGGGGTTATTAAATTTTCAATCCGACCCACCACTTTTTTGGAGTTCTTTTTGGCATTTTTTTTCTTTTTTTTTTCAACAAACATGCCTTTGTACATACATGATGCAGCATAGATACAAGAAATTTCCTCTTGAGCCAGTAGACTATCCCTCTTTTGAAGCTTTATTGCAACCCACTGCTTCTGTCTTTAGCCTTCATCACCACTAGTCCAAGTTGAGACGCACTTCCTTCACTAGAAGAAGAAGAGAGGTTCCGCCTAGAAGTACTACCCTCATATGCTACCCCAAGCTAAAGAAAACTGCCTCCTCATCACCTCATCCGTAGAGAGCCATGTGTAAAGTGCTGGTGCACGTCAAGCCATCGTCTCTAAGAGTCATGTGTGTGTTATTAAGTGCTCTACTCAGGCTTGTCAAGATGACATATGAACATAGACTTGCAGACTTAAAGAATTAAGTCACCTGACCTGAAAAATCTTAACTCCAGTTCCTATAAGGTTCCTCTGAAATTAGGTGGATTAAGGTCAAATCATTTCCATCCTCAATATCTGCTCATAATTTGGTCCAGAACCCACTAGCTTTTCACTTTGCATAAGCAACGTATGCAGATGAGATGTCATGTTATGAATGAAATGCAAGACTTTTTTTTTTAAATGCAGGATAATATGCAAGAGTAAATAAGAAGCCAATTTGTTTTATTTTTCTGGTATACAACAATCTCTTTTTTTTATTATTTACAACAATCTTTAGTTGATATAATTTGTACATAGTATACACGATTTTTTTAGTATACACCCTATTTTACAACAAATTTTACAAAAGTATGTTTACAAGAATTTTACAAATTTTTATACAAGTATTATACATATAGTACATATTATACAAGTATACAAAAAAAAATTTTTTGTTTTTTTCAATTTTTACCCACCCGTAATTATTGCAAAATATATACAAAAATACGCGAAAATACGTGAAAGTACGAGCTATGGGTAAAGTATATATGTAATATATACACGCCCCCCTATACTTAGCGTGTGCTATGTCCTCAGAGCACGAAAGCGACTAAAAAGACATAGCTCGGGCTAAGCGTAGGAGAGCTAAAATTACAAAAGTGTAGAAGTCGTCTCGCCCTCCCTATACTTAGGCTCTGACAGTCTAAGTGTAGAAGAAGATCAAAAATGGGGCGGACGAGGATAAGAGGGGAAATGGATGAGTATACAATGCGGGCATCGGTCCCCCCTATACTTAGGCTTAGGTCAGCCTAAGTATAGGTAGGAAATGAGTATGAGGACCAATGTGATCTGGAGAATGTACAGTGAACCGACTTAGGTGACCCTTCCCCCTATACTTAGGATCTGGTTATCCTAAGTATAGTCCAAGATAGTGATCTGATGAGGCGGGGATGGGTTACTAAAGTCGCGGGAGAAAGGGTAGGTTGTACAAGAATGATGATATATACAGATGAGTCGGTCTGAATCTTTCGAGATGTTGCGGATGGCTGGAGTTCACTGCTGCAAGGTCTCATACGCGGCTTGATGTGAATCCGCTGTATCTGTCTCGCGCATGAATACAATCTCCTCGACATTGACTAACTGCTCATTGGATTCGACGAAGTGTTTCAACAGCTGTCCATTCACTAGGAATGTCGGTGCGTCATCTGCGAGATCTGAGATCTCGACACATCCACTATCATGCACCGTACGGACGACAAATGGTCCTGTCCACTTAGACTTCAACTTGCCTTGGAAAATCTTCAGCCTAGCATTGAACAATCATACGTTCTGTCCCGGAACAAAGGTCTTTCGTCTGATATATCTATCATGCCAACGCTTCACCTTGTCCTTGTACACCAAACTATTGTCGTATGCTCGGTTTCTGACTTCCACAAGCTCATTCAGATCCATGTCTCTCTGTTTCTGACCCAGGTGTGTGTTCCAGTTGACCTTCTTTATTGCCCATTCTGATTTGTGCACTAACTCTGCGGGCAAGTGGCATGGCTTTCCGAATACCATTCGGAATGGGGAGGTGCCTAACGGTGTCTTGTAAGCCGTCCTATACGCCCAGAGGACTTGATCCAAGATCTGAGACCAGTCCTTCCTGTCCGGGCGGACAAGCTTTTGCAATATGGTTTTCACCTCCCTATTTGACACCTCAGCCATACCATTGGTTTGTGGGTGGTAAGGACTCGCGACACGGTGTTCGATGCCGTAGTCCTTCAGGAGTTTCTTCACCTCCCGATTCACAAAGTGGCTACCCCCGTCTGATATCATCATTTTGGGGATCCCGAACCTAGAGATTATGTTCTCTCTGATGAATTTACAGACAGTCCTGCTGTCTGCGGCTCGGGTCGGGATAGCCTCCACCCATCTGGATAGATAGTCCACCGCAAGGAGGATATATTCGAACCCGTGGCTGACAGGAAATGGGCCCATGAAATCGATGCCCCAGGCGTCAAAGACATCACAAATGATGACCGGCTGCATTGGCATCTCATCCTTGGAACCAACGGTTCCTCCCATTCTCTGGCAAACTGGGCACGACTTCGCGAAGGTGGTGGCATCGCGAAATAGAGTCGGCCAGTAGAAGCCACACTGAAGTACCTTCCATGCGGTCCTCTTCCCGGAGTGGTGTCCTCCTGCCTCTTAGCTATGGCATAAAGAAAGGACACTCTGGTATTCCTCCTGAGGAATACAACGTCTCCAGACACAATCCGGTCCTTCAAAGAAAAGGATCGGATCCTCCCAATGGTAGTGTCTAGCGTCCGACTTTAGTCGGTCGATTTGGCTCTTGGGCCAATCCTCGGGAACCTTCTTGGAGACAAGATAGTTCACGATATTGGCGTACCATGGGAGTGAGTCGATAACAAAAATCGACTCGTCAGGGAAGGAGTCTCGAATTGGGGAAACCTCGGAAGTATTAAGATCTTCGAGACGAGAAAGATGATCGGCTACTACGTTCTTCTTTCCAGGTTTATCACGGATGTCCAAATCAAACTCCTGGATAAGTAAAATCCAACGAAGAAGACGCGCCTTCGCGTCCTTCTTCTCCATTAGGTATCGTAGTGCCGTATGGTCTGTGAGCACGGTTACCTTGGATCCGATTAAGAGGGATCTGAATTTGTCCAAGGCAAACACTACCGCAAGCATTTCCTTTTCGGTAACTGTATAGTTACGCTGAGCAGAATCAAGCACTTTGCTTGCGTAGTGAATTGCAAACGGGACGTCATCTCTTCTTTGTCCCAATACAGCCCCAACAGCATAATCTGAGGCGTCCGTCATGATCTCAAAAGGTAGAGACCAATCTGGGGCTTGTAAAATGGGTGTGTCCATGATCATTCTTTGTAGAAGCTTAAAGGCCTCAAGACATTTGTGATCTATAATAAACTCCGTGTCTTTGCCTAAAAGCTCAGTTAGCGGTCGGGCAATCTTAGAGAAATCCTTGATAAATCTTCGATAGAATCCGACATGCCCGAGGAACGACCGCAACTGTTTTACGTTGGTTGGTGGCTGGAGTCATCTGATCACGTCCACCTTGGCAGGGTCAACCTCCATTCCTCTCTTGGAGATGACATGCCCCAACACTATGCCCTCCGTCACCATGAAGTGACTTTTCTCCCAGGAGAGCACCAGATTGACCTCACAACATCTCTTGAGGACTCGGTCCAGATTCCTAAGACAGGAATCAAAAGAGTCGCCGTGGACCGAGAAGTCATCCATAAAGACTTCCAGGAATTCGCCGACCATTTCGGCGAATACAGCAATCATGCACCTTTGAAAAGTACCTGGAGCATTGCATAGCCCAAAAGGCATGCGCCTGAAAGCATAGGTACCAAAGGGGCATGTAAACGTGGTCTTTACCTGGTCCTCCGGAGCTATGGCTACTTGATTGTAGCCCGAGAACCCATCAAGGAAGCAGAAGACTTCTTTTCCCGCTAATCTTTCTAAGATCTGATCAATGAACGGTAGAGGGAAACGATCCTTCTTCGTCACGGCATTCAAGCGTCTGTAATCCATACAGACGCGCCACGACGTGGGTATTCTCGTCACGATCTCCTCTCCGTCCTCGTTGGTGGTCGTCTGAATTCCCGACTTTTTCGGGACAACATGGATTGGGGCCACCCACTTAGAGTCGGAGATTGGGTAAATGAAACCCGCGTCGCACCATTTTTCTATCTCTTTTTTCACCACTTCTCGTAAATTTGGATTCAACCGGCGTTGGAATTCACGAGAGGGTTTAGCTTCGTTCTCTAAGTAAATATGGTGCGAACACAGAGCGGGATTTATCCCATGGAGATCGGAAATGCTCCAGCCTATTGCCTTGCGGTTTTTCTCCAGGATCTCTAGCAAGCGAGATTCCTGCTCCTCGGTCAATTGCGAACTGATAATGATCGGAAATTTCTTGTCTTGGCCCGCAAGGAAGGCATATTTCAGTGTTGTGGGAAGAGGTTTGAGCTCAGGAATAGTGTGATCGTCTAAGAAGTCTGGCTCAATCTGATCTGGTTCGGTGTTGGAAGTGGCTGGATCATGTTCTGTAATAGCTGCCACCAAGCGCGGCTCTGGAGTCGGATCGTCAAAATTTTCCATACAATCGGCAAACGCCTCGTCCGACTCGTCATCCTCATCTTCCGATTGTCCTAAAGATGTAAGGACTGACAGGCCCCACTGGGCCTCTACGTCATCGAAGATGTAGGGCGATGCAGGTTCAGAGCTGTACTCGTTCCTCAGGATCTCGCAGACTGACTCATGCACTGAATCATCTTCAAAGGAGATGGACACATTGATGCTGGCTGGGTTCTGTCTCCATGGCCCAACTACGTCTACATGTTCACAGTCTGTCTCGGTAGAAGAGTACTCGGTGCTGTATTCGGAGTCCGGTCTCTGCCATCTTGTCTGCTTCATCTCCAGTTCCTCATCTCCGCCGGGAGTTTGGAACTGAATCTTCCCAGTCTTATAATCAAATAAGGCCCCCGCAGTTCTGAGGAAGGGCCTACCTAAAATGATCTGGGAATCTCTCCAATTACGAGGGGTTTCCATATCCAGGACAGTAAAGTCCACCACGTATTCTTGCCCCTCGACTCTGATGACAATGTTCCTTAACTCTCCTTGGGACCTCTTAGTGGATTTGTCAGCAAACTGCAGAATAGCTCTAGATTTCCTAAGAGGTCCGAGATTAAGCCGCTCATAGAGGGCTGTGGGCATTAAGTTGATCGAGGAACCATTGTCCAAGAGAGTGCGTGCAAACGCAATGTCATCAACATGACTTACGACATAGTGTGCACCCATGTCTCTTCGTTTCCGAGGAAACGAGTTCTTTATTGCACAAGTCGTGGCTACTGATAGAACGTGTTTTTCAACACGGCTTTTGGTCTTCCTGCTAACCCTAGTAGGTGTGCATCTCACCTTAAGGTATTTTTGGAATGCAGGGGTTATTTCCACGAACTTGTCAAAAGGGATTGTGACCTTGATGTGTTTATTGCAGAATTCAGCCATCTCAGGGTCATCTTTTTTGATTTTTTTGATTTTCTTCTTTCTACCCTTGAGAGCTTGGGGGAAAGGGATTATTAACTCAGGTTCTGGAACTGAAATATTTTCATTAACTGCTGGAACTGAGTTCTGAACAAGACTCTGACTCAGACTTTTACACAGACTCTGACTCGGACTCTGACAAACAGGAAAATGCTTAGGCGAAACCGGTGATGCTTCTTCCGCTTCTTCTGGATGGTCCTCCTCAGATGGAGGTGCGGGCTCATTGGTGTCGTCTGACTCTAAGTGGTTTCGGGAATGCTGCTTCGAGGACTCAGATGTCCTCTTCTTCTGCTGGGGATGGTGGTGGGGATGCTCCTCCTCTTCTTCCTCCGAATTCTCCTCAGGTAGATTCTCGGAGGTTCCTTCCTTTTGCGCCCGTGCCCGATTAGGTATGGTCACGGTCCTTCCGCTCCTGAGGGACATATTATTAACATTATCGTACGAAAGGATCTCGTATTCAGATAGATAATTATCTGAATAATATACCTGATCTCGAGGTCGGTTCTGGCCCTGGTGTATGCTGTTCGGATTGGCCTGAACCTGTGCGGTAATTGGGGTCCTTGGCGCCATTTGTTGGTCCTGGGCACGAGAAACCCGATTGATGTCGGTTCTCATATCCAAGTAGTCATTCTGTATCTGTTGGACCCTATCAGACAGGGTCTGGATCGCTAAGGTGAGTGACTCCAATTCGGTGGGCTGGGCTTGTTGCGGTGTTGATGCCGTCCTATATTGGCCCTGCTGGCCATGCCGATACTGCTGCTGGTGGGACGGTGCTGACCCCTGCTGGTAGGTGCGCTGTTACGGCTGGTATCCATGATCTGGCCTGGACTGATATTGCGGGACTGTGACGGGCCTGGTCTCTTGGTAAACTGGGGTGGGGCGGTGTGCCTGATCCTTCCCCATCTCGATTTGCCGGACTAGCGGGTCCCGGCTATACCAAAGCCCGTTAATCTCGTATACAGGCGGAGGCTCCTCATATTCTGTTTCCACAGGTGGGGGTGCATGATGGTTCGGCTGGGTATAAGTCTGATCCCAGCTACTCTGAGACCCCGGTGCCTGTTCCTGTACAAGATGGACTCGGTGTACAGGTACAGGTGGTGCAGAAGGGGTGGGTAGCTTAATCTTAGCTACCTTTTCAGAGAGTTCCTCCACTTTCTTGGGAAGGCTCGAAAGAGACTCCATCTCCGCGACTCTCTTGTGGATCTGCTCGACCATGGTAAGCTTGTCGGCTATCATCCCCATGCTAGGGATGAGGTCCTCAGTCAGATCTGCAACAGTCCTTCTAGTTGTCTCATTGGATAAGATTGAGGGAGACAACTGATAGGCCCTTGTGGCCTGTGACCTGCTGGTTTCTGCCATCTGCTCTAGGATCTTCCATACAGCATGCTCGTTTTTGTTCAGATAGCTTCCTCCACAGGCTGCACTGACCAACCCCTGCATCTCTGGGTTAAACCACAGATCAAGGTCTGGACTAAGATCGCTTTTGAAATGCCGTGGCATGGGCATTTCTGTACTAAGTCATTGAACCTGTCCCAAGCCTCATGGAACGGTTCGCTGGCTCCTTGAGCAAAGCTGGCGATCTTTGTTCTCATCTGATTAGTTCTACTGAGAGGGTAGAACTTCTTCAAGAAAAGGTCCTTGAACTGCATCCAAGTAGTACATATCACCCCTAAGTTTTTCAGCCAATGAGCAGCCTTATCACCTAGGGCAAAAGGGGTGGCCTTCAGCCGAATATAATCTTGGCCAACATTGGGATGGCTAAGATTATTGCACACCAACTCGAAGTCACGGAGGAAAGTGTATGGTTCTTCATTAAGGTTTCCGTTGAACTTCGGAAGCAGACTAAGGAAGTGGGGCTTCAGCTCAAATGCCTGGGCGGGAACTGCAGGTGCCAACCAGTTCTGAATCTCGTTCTCCACCGGGTTATAGGTATCAACCATTGGTCGGTCGATTCCTTCTGCTGCTATGATCTGTCCCATCCGCGTCGTGAGATCTGCATTCCTCTGTTCGGCTTCAGCGAGGCGGGCAAGAATCTATTTAATTTGTTCCTCGTCTGGTGGAACTTTAGGCGGCATCTCGTCCTCTAGTTCTGGGGATTGGAAAATAAGACCGGTGTTAGAGGGCAAATCAAGGAAGGGATTACCGAGGCAATGATCTTCCTCGGTAATCTCGGAGGAGATAAAAGGGTTGGTTTGAGAGTAACCACCCTGAGCATGTGGGAACCAGGATTCAAGAGGGTCATGAGTCCTGGGTGGTCCAAGGTGCGCTCGGACCGAGGAAGACGAGTTACTTGGGGGACTCATAGAGAGATCAGTAAATAGTGCGTCGAGATCTCCCCAATCACTCATCTTGAAGGGGGAAGAATATAGGATTTTACTCCTACCTGAAGCAAGCAACAAGAACAATCCAAGACCCTGGGTTCACACTCAACACAGTGAAGGACTCAAAGTTGAGTCCAATTTATCTTGTAGTTTTTAAGTGTGATATTCAAGCAAAAATAGCAAGGATTACGCGGCCTAGAGGAAAGTCGGCTTAGAGCGGGATGCGTCTTCCCTGTTTATCCTGTCGCCTAAGATACCGTCGATCCTCCCTTTCTTTGCTCCTATCCGGAGTGGGGACTCCATGACGTGCCCCTATCTACCTGCACTGAGGCGGAGGCTGACAAAGCTTTTAGGCCTTGTCGCAGAGTACCGCTGGTTCGCCCCTATCTACCTGTGAAGGCGGAGGCTACTTGGTACTTGTCAATGAGTTTAAAAGTATCCCACTCGTGATAATTGCTAAGATCAGTTGGCTCGTGATATGGAAGGCGGGGATTTGGGCTCTGCCTTAAGGTGTTCACACACACTCAAGTACCCTCACTCAGCCTGAATACAAGATCGGGGATTAATCTCCCGCAAACAATTTTCAGATTTTATTCTCTTTTTTTTGGTCAATACTATTAGCAGTCCCGCTTTTTAAAGTTAAGTTATCACTTTAATTAGTCCACCACAAAGCACGCCTATCGGACAGTCCCAATTTCCTGTTTAATTTAAGTGAGAAAATCAGAGGGAGAAATCGAGAAAAGCCGATGCACGAAAAATCGATGATGCTATGCCGAGTAGAGAATACTTACAGTGATCCCTTCGCTTTTTTATGCAGGATGCAATACAGAATTGAAAACTTTACTCTACATGCAAATGCAAGCGATGAAAAGCCGCTCCTAGACAGGCAGTTCTATTAGCGTGAAGAACAGTTTAAATTTGACTAAGTACTGCGGTCTAGGTGCGTCTTTTAAGTGTATTGTGTGGTCCTATTGATTACGAGCACAAACAAGTCATAGAGTGGCTTGAGGAGCCGCTAGTGCAAGCTAAGTTACAATTCACCCACACAGCACACGGGACACAGTTCCACTATTTTTACACACGCGAGATCCCAAACGGGAACCGCTGGAAATGATGCGAGAAAAAAAATGTGGAAATAAAATGAGATTACAGGTTCTCTCAAATCACTCAAACAAATTCGAATGCGTGTTCCTCGAAGCGTCTTCGACTCCGGTGTCCCTCGCACAAAAACAAGTTGAGGTCAGATAAAGAACGATACAAAAATACAAAAATTTAAAAGACAGAGAAATATTCACAAGAAAAACCGGGGGTCAGACTACCCGGGAAAGGAAAATCAAACACTCAGAATTTCACCAAAAATTAACCTAAGCCGTGCCTCCCCGGCAACGGCGCCATTTTGACGAACGCTCCCGCACCCTATGTTAATTCGGTCAAATTAATGTCCAAATTAATGTTGAGAATTCGTTGCAGTCGGATACGAGATGTTGATCAAAAACCACTTATTGATTAATTTGAAGTTAATTTTAAGCGGCAATATTTTTTTTACTTGGGGTAAGTCCAAAGTCGATCTCAGGGAGGCATCTGTCTCCTTAGGTAAATTAAAGCAATTTTTCGAGTGTTGATTTTCGAGGAGTATCTTTTTTGGTCTTTTTAATTTTTATGCAGACGTATGCAGACAATGCAGGCCAATTTAATGTGCGATTTAGTTAATGTATCAAATTAATTCCAAAAATTATGAAACTTGGCCAGATTATGAAATGGGATGAAATTAAGCTACTCTAATTTTTTTGTAATTTTTAGATGCACGGATAATAAAATATACAGACTTTAGTGAAAATAACTAAACCAATTTTAATAATTACCAAACGATGATATTTCTCAGAAATAAAATTAATCCAAATAGATCTAATTAAGAGCTATTCAAATCAACTTGAATTTCCTTAAAACATTTTACGGTTGATTAATTAAAAATCGATTAAGGTTTTCACTAAATGATTTTTCTAAGACAAACTATACGTGCAAATGATGTGAATTTTGGATATGTTGTAGCATAAAATTAGATCTACCAACTACGATTTTTCAGTGATTTTTCGACAAGCAGAGAATACACAATCAAGTAATCAATCAAAATGGGTAAAATACTACAATTTTCCACCAAATTAATTTCAATAAATACTCTGCAAATCATAAAAATACAAATAAATGCTATGATGGTAGAACAAGAGTTATACTACACAATGCACTCGCTCCCCCTCGCACACACACATACCACCCCGCCCGCGTGCTTGTAGACACACACGAACACGGACACAACCGCGTGCATCTGCCAGCCTGCACGCCCGCTCGCACACACACAGTCACACGCACACACACAAGCACATGCATAGATATTCGCACACGCGCGTTCTTGCACCCGCGCGCCTACACCCGTGACACCGTGGACCGCACAGACGCGTGCGGTACGTACTTGTGTCCGTGTGCTTTGCCGCACCCGGACACACGCACCTACACCCGCACCCAGACGCACGTACCGGCACGTACGCCCCCTTGCACATACACTTACCCACCCGCCCACGCGCCCGTAGACACACACGCACACGGACACAACCGCGTGCCTCTGCCAGCCTGCCCGCCCGCTCACACACACAGTCACACTCACACACACAGGAGTACATGCATAGATATTCGTACACGCGCGCTTACACACCCGTGCCCCCGTGGACCCCACACACGCGTGTGGTGCGCACTTGTGTCCATGTACATTTCCGCAGCTAGACACACGCACCCAGACACACGCACCGGCACGTGCGCCCGTACGTCCGCCCACAGATACATGTACACACCCCGCTGTGCGCGCCCGCGGACGCTCTCTTGCTCACGCGAGCTTCACACACTCGCGCTCGCACGCCGCCCCACGCGAGCCCGCCCGCCCACAGACACCTGCCCTCACGCGCATGTGCGCGCTCACACGGACACACACAATTTTCGGAATTAAAAATTGATGACAAAATGACAACAAAATAAATGTGCAAATGCAAGGGCGTGAATGCAATACAGAAAATAAAATATGAGCTCAAATAAAGAACAAGGACTTACATGCAATATCTGGAAACTTGAAATTTTTTAAGAACTTGCAAAGGGGTGCAAGTGTCCCCTTTGCAAATACCCTTTGTCCTTATTATGCGATAATTCTCCCCTGTTCTTGGAGATGAAACAGGGGAGGTCTTCCAAGGTGGCCGATGGAGCTTGGAGGCTTGAAGGTGGCGGCGCTTCACGGTTGACGGCGGCTGGACGGAGAGGTGGTGAGCTCCACCTCGTCGACACACGACGCGAGGTGGAGGGTCGGTGGTGAGGTGGCGCGCGCGGGCTGGAGGTGGCAGGTCAGTGCGGCTGGAGGCTCGGGGAGCGGAGTTTCTAGTGGGCGCCGAGGAGGCGTCGAGCGGCTAGAGGAGGCGGTTGAGAAGCGCGAACGGGCTGGAGCGGGGCCGGCGTTGCTGGGGCAGCGCGGTGGCGCTTGAGGCAGCCACGCGCGCGGGGGAGATGGAGCTTGGCTGGAGCAGCGCTCGCAGGTGGAGGGGACGGCCAAAGGGTAGCGGCGCGCGTGGAGGCGCGGCTGGAAGTGGCGGCTGCCACACGCGGCCAACGCAAGACGACGAAGATGACGCGAGGCGGTTGGTCGGACTGGTGGACGTACTCGATGGCCGGCGGGGCTGTTCGTGTGGCGCTCTCGCGCGTGGAGCTCCAGCCGCAGATGGCTGCGGATGTTGGCGGAGGGCCGACACACGGTCCAAGGGACGTCGGGGCAGAGGCAGCTTCAACGGCGAAGTTGGTGGCTGATGAGTGTGTGCGTGATGAAGGGAGGAAGAAGAAGGGGGGGATTTCACCACCTCCCCTGTTCTTCATGCATTTATTTAGTTGGGCGCAAATAACCTACTAATCGATTGATGGAATTTTGTCGAAAAATTAATTAAAAATCACCGTTGCGTTCGCAACGTGTGATTTATCCGTTGAAGTGCGATCGGTTTTGCGATTGGATGAATGAACGATGATGAAATTAAGAGAGAGAAAGGGATGAGGAAGAAGAAGAAGGAAGAAAATTACCTGGATGTGGAATGGTGCCTGGGAAGGGAGAAGCAAAGCTTCTCAGGTCGTCGCTCGACGCGCGGCAAGCGGAGCTCGGGCAGCGGCAGTTTGCGGCTGCGGCGGTGGACGGAGGGCCACCGGATCTCGCCTAGAGGAGCAGGGTCGTCGCTCACCGTTGGCACTCTCTCCCTTGCTGTCACCAAAGAAGAAATGGAGCTCTCCTCTCCCTCACTATGAAGATGGCGGATGGAGATGAATGGAGGAGGGGGAGGGCATTATAAAGAGGAAGAGGAGGTTGGAGAAGAGATGGAGAAGGTGGAGAAGATGGGTGGAATGAGAGGTGTCGTAGGGTGGCCTCTCCCTTAAGTTAAGGGAGAGTGGGAAGGAATGGGTAGAGAGGAGAGAGATGATGCCACTTGGCGCGCTAGGATGCGGCCATGTGGCATTTATTTAATAAAATGCAAAAACCAAGGAGTTGACACGTGGCGGCTTCCGGAGCCACCACGTGTCGCTCCCAGAAAAATCCAAAGTTGGAATGGAAAGAAAAATAAAAAAAACATAACAAAAGGGCTTAAATCAAAAAGTGTTCAACACGAAAGTTACTCGTCTTGACGAGATCTACAACTTTCGTTAAGGGCTGAAAATCAAACGAGATCATCTGTACAAAAAACGTATTTTTGGGTGGTACCTTATAGGTATAAAATACCACATTTTATCTTTTGCATTTTTTTGTCATTTTTCAATAAGAGAAAAATCAAAATAAAAATAGAGAAAATATGAGGAAAATATTTACAACTTAATCTAATTTTTTTGGATTTTTAGTAATTAAGAAAATAAAAAGATAAAATGGAAGGGCAAAATGGTCAATATGTACAATGTACAACAGGGTCCAAAACCCAAGTTTTGCATACGAGCTCCGATTTTAATGAAATTAGTCTTGTTTCGAAGGTCTTTGAATGTATATTACTTTAAAAGTGAGTAGACCTTAATCGGACACTGTATGAGAGAGATATGTGCATTTTAAGGTTCATTATTTCAAACTTGGATTGGAGTTTTATTGTTGATTTTACAAGTTAGTATATTTTTTTTCTTTTAGATATTTTTCTTTAATTAGTGTTAGTAATATATACACAATATAGTTGGTTTTATTACATTTTGAGTTAGTATAAAATATATACAAATAGGATATTTTATCTAATATACAGGTGAATATTTATAAATGAAATTGGCTTCTTATTTAATGCAAATATGAATGCTAAAATACATATGTTATCAATGCATGCATGAATGCTAATTATGCGATATAAGTAGAAATATGCCTCTAATTACTCGGGAACACAGCTCTATTTTCAACTGTTAGAGTGATGAATCGTAGATTCATCAATAGGTCCCCATTTGAAGGTGTTATTTCGCCTATATTATGCTCACCTTTTCAAAAGCTAATGTACTTAGATTTGGTTGGATTGCAAAAATCATGACCCACCAATCTGCTAAATATGATCATGTGAATGATCTGAAGATACTTTGCCCCATCCTTCGTATCCCTTGTTTTTTAATGGATAGAAACATACATTTATGGAATCAACCACGACCGCTAGGGATGCAAACTGACGGATTCGGATATGATTAGTAGAATATTTTCATCCACTTGAAATATGGAGATTGAAAATCGCATATCATATCATTAAATATGGATATGGAAACAAATGGTTATAATTTAGATAAGAATGTTCAAAAAAATGGATTCAGATTATCCTAAATGTATCATTACCTTCAGAAGAGATGTTCTTGTGATTTCTTTATCATTATGAATTTTTTTATGGCTTGTTTAAATAAGGGCTTTCCATTCCGTTCAGACCGTCATCACCGTAAAATAATATCATGTAGGAGGAGGAAAACGAATAAAGTTTATTCCTTTATTTGAAAATGACTTGAAAATGCAATATATTGTATGTAATCATGTAACATAGTTAGATATATGTTTATACAGACATAAATGTATGTCTGTTAGCAATGTGAGCCCCGGGCGAATCGTTCCTACAATAAATATTATTATAATAAATAAATTATCAATAAAAGTTATTGATTATTTTTCATTCCCTTTCTGAGATTGAATGAATGAATGCACTATAAGGTCCCTCTGTACAATAAGGGTTATGTACCATGGCCAGCTTGATGATCATACAACTGTTGATTCATTAAATGAATCATAGAGGTTGATGCTTGGATGAATATCTAAGGAGTTAAATAGAGGTCTCATCAAGCATCATCAAATGATTGTTAAGTGATGATCTCCAGCCTGAGTAGGAGATGGCAATCCTTTCTCATATGGCTGATATCTGACTGACCTCTTGATGCAAGTCCTCTGCATGGGAATAGTGATTCGGATGTGTTAGGTTAGTTGAGTCAATGGGTTGACTTAATGAGATCGAGATAACCAAAGATCTATGTTGAATACTGTCACAGCATAGGCATTCATCCTCTGACCGAAGACAGATGTGTTGCTATATGTCTGAGTGTGTACATTTGGCAGACCAATAGGTTGATGACCTAACCAAGGTCTATACACCGGCGAGCTGGTGTGCATGTAAGGACATATGAGTAATACGATCACTCAAATGGATCATACAGGTTCACTTATGAACCGGGAGACATGAGCTCACTCATGAGGTATTGGGACTGATTAAATTCCATGCATGGTCGTCATGCTTTGGAAGCATGACATGAATTTGAGGGTAAGATATATGCTTTGTGAAAGCATATGATCTATACCAAATCCCAGTGACCAAGATTGAGAAACTTAATGATCAAACCCTAAAGATGATAGTATAAAAGTGATCTTTATCTTCAAAATGATCACAGGTCTTCCAGTATGCAGGATGTACAGGTATTGGGAATACCTGAGGGTGATGTGATCATAAACGATTATATAACCATGACGCTTCCATTCCGAGGGAGTGATGAAGCAGATTTGAATTTTAGTGACTCCTCTCATTAGAGAAATAACCTGATCTTAGTCCATGTACTGGACATTGATCAGGATGAGATTCAGATGCAATGAGAAGATTAGGTCTACGGTCTTGATTTGATCAAGCATCTGTGGGAGGTCCATGGGATCTGGATTTGAGATATGATCTCAACATCCAAGTCATTATACGTGGAACAATACAATCGCACTGTCCTTATCTCCAAGTATCTGCGGAGAAATCGCATTATTCCTGAAGGGTTCAAGAATAATTCCATAAGGTCTAAGCAATGAAGATATAATGATTAAGTGTGATTTAATCATCTTGATGTGTGTAGAAATTATCCAATATAATTAAATGTGATTTAATTATTATGGATAAGAATAATGTGGATAGAAATATCAAATTATTCATAATATATTAAAATGTGATTTATAATGTATTAGAGAGAGCCAATTATAATTTATATTTGTTAATTAATTATTGTATGTATTGGATACACATTGTGTTGTTTAATTACAATGTAAATTATATGTTGTTTTGGGTTGTGAATATGATTTAAAAAAATTTCAATGGCAGGATTGCAATATTCTCAAATATAATTGTGAATTATTTTTGAAGAATAAATCCCAACAAAATTATTGGAAATAAATAAAGAGGGAATTCCAAGGAGATATGCAATCTCATGAAACCTCATGAGATTGCCTCCATATGGAATGGAGTGGGCGGCACCCAACTCCTAAATGGAATGGGTGGCCGTCCACATGGAATGTACATGGAGATGTGATCTCCATGTATATTCTCTCCTTATTTGTTGGTATGATTTAGGATTTATATTTAATTTTGTCAAATATAATTTAATCTAAATTTGTTGATTTTACCAACAACAATCTTGACCATTGGATTAGACATAAATCAATCTCATCCATTGATTTTATATGTCCCATGGATTGAGATCCATGGATCCCAAAACCCTATAAATAGATAGGCATACCATGCTCTCTAATGCTATGCAATATTGAAGCTCTCTCTCTCTCTTTTTCTCCATACACGTCAACCCTCTCTCCCTCTACTTGGTGGCCGACCACCAAACCCTAGGGGAGGCTCTCGTCGACGCTCTCGCCACCGTGCCGCCGCTTCGATGTTCTTCGGTTCTCCGTCTTATTGAAGTGCTACGCTCACAAAGGAGACGTTCGATCTCGTACGATGAGATCAGGAGCAACCGTACTTGGATTACCTTCTTGGATTGCGAAGACTACGCGGTTCATCCCCGCGCTCGCAAGCGATCTCACCAACGATCGGACTTGAGACAGGAGGTCTCTTTCTTTAGAGACTCAATCAACCACACTTCAATAGGTATTCCTTTACACTTGTTGTGGTTATAGATGAAACGATCCGAGAATCGTTCTTGGATCATATGGTTTCATCGCATGAAAAATTTTAAATTTCGCTGCACAGAACAACTAGTACGACTAGTCGTTCTGTGTCATATCCGATACGACGATCACGCTTCGATGATGCGCTTGAGGATAAATCCCATATCCTTCAAGTGATATCAGAGCCTTAAGTCTACGGTTTCGAATATGATTCGCAAACCGAGGACGACTTGGTTTCGTTAAGGTCGCGAAAGTTTTTGTCGCATTTGATTTCGCAGATCTGATTAGTAAATAATTTCGACCATGTTTAAAATTTTTAAGCACGAATTATTTACTTGTATTTTGTTCCCCATTAAATAAGGAAACTATAGGATCTGAGTTTGTGTAAATCGGATTCCGTATGCTCGAGATATGGTTGTTTTAATGAACATGTATGCACTGTTGCGGGACTGTAGATCTTAACATGATTAAAGAGTTAATTACTGTTTTGATCCACCTCAAAATGCATGAAACATCACTTAGGTTCTGTCCTAAATTAAGTTAGGAATCTTTAAAAATTGAGTTTGTCTAATTTGGATTTAAATTGATTGAGATATATTAATTTTAGTGAGTAGGGGTCACTGTTAAAATTGCAGTCCTAATCAAGAACCAAGTGATTGTCAATTAGAGAAATTAATTGTTAATTTCATGAAATAAATATGGAAACTATTTGTGAAATATTGGAAGATGATTATTTCCTTAATTGACTTGGCCTCATCCAATTAATTGATTAGATTTGATCTAGATCATAATTGGAAACACAATCATCAAACTTGATGCTTGAATAGGATTGGGAATTTATGTAGAAAATTTCTTTATAATCAAAAATATTTTGATTATTACTATATGGTATAATTTCGGTTGAAAAACTGATGATCATCTCAAGTACAAATTGATATATCTGGCATTATCCTTTCTTGAGGTGGATATGGTGTCTAGTCAGAGAGCATTGGGGTAGCGGGTTGCAACGTATGTGGTCCGTCCCACTCTCGTCGGTACTGGCCATGACAACGGGTAGGGACTCGATAATGCCGGAGAAAATCAAGGTGTATTTTTTAATTATTAAAATTTGAATTAATACGTACTTTGAGATATTACCATATATATATTCAAGTAAAATATTCAAGTTTGTTGATTGAATTGGATTGATAATTGATTTAATATGATTAAATTGATTATGTCCAATTGAGACACTCTATTATGAATAGAGTTGTCATTTCCCTTGGAAGAATTTAATTATATGAATATGATTCATGATAATTAATTAAAATTTGGATATGAGATGGAGGATCACATAAGTGACATCCATGGTCACCCGTCAAGGCGAAGGGTTCCGTCGCCAGGGATTGCATGTGGGAGACGCCTGTCCGAAGTGACAGCACTTGTATGCAAGCGCATCTGGATCGGGCTCGTCGCTTCTCGAAAGAATAAGGACGTATGCGTAGTGACCCCAATGTCGGGTCCTCATATTATTGGGGCGATGTTGGATTGCGCATAGCGAGTTGTATTCCTGTTGACGGTTTGTCCAATTAATGACGGGTTAACATCACCTTAGGGGTGTTGGGCCCGGGTATTAAAGATCGAATTGGGAGATGCAAGTTGGACTTGCAAGATGGAATGTGTTCCCGCTTCTCTTTATTGGAGTCATAGGTTCTCATATTATTGGGATATGACAAAGATAAGGAGGAGATCCCAGTTCTTGCTTGAGATATAACGATAAGTATATCTCTTACTTTGAAAGAGATTAAGGGAATAAACTTTCAAGGTTGACAGAGCAAGAACAATTTCATTTAAAATACCTTAATCAAATATCATGAATAAGAATATATGATTATACGTTCTAATATAGTGCATTCTTAATTTCAGAAAATGAAGTCCTTGAACCCACTAAGTAGGCTTCTTGAGGTCAACCAATTGACCGGCCCAAATTATATGCAATGAATCCGTAATTTCGAGCTTGTTCTCTGTGCAGAGCGCATAAGTTATGTGCTCTCCGAGGACAAGTACGAGAGCCTTAAATCCAAGGAAGAAAAAGCATACAATGATAAGTATGATGATCATGTCTTGGCTAGATGCTATATCCAGGGTTCTCTCCCCAATGTTCTTCAGAGCAACATGTGGAGATGAGCACATGCCAGGAGATAATGCAGAATCTGAAAGATATGTTTGGTAACATTAACCGCACCCAGCGGTACAACGTTATGAAAGAACTCATTCGCTGTAAGATACAAGAAGGGACTTCGGTCCGTGAACATGTACTCAAAATGTTTGGGTACTTGTCAGAGCAGGAGACTCTTGGGGCAACCATGGATACAGACATGCAATCTGATTTCATTCTGTTGTCGTTGCCCAAGTCTTTCAATAACTTTGTGGTTTCATTCCACATGAACAAGTTGGAATTGACAAGCGTTGGTCTTCTTGCTGCATTAAAGTCAGCAGAAGATATAATGAAGAAAGATGGTCCCATTGGCACTGCAATGGTTGCACAGGTCAGAGGGAAGCGCAGTAGAAAGCATGGTTCTCGGAAGGGCCCGGCCCAGAAGATAAAGAAGAAGGGACAAGGTACTGGCTCTTCTTCCAATGCATCCACTCTAATGGCATCGAAGAAAACCGACGTCTGTCACCACTGCAAAAAGTCGGGGCACTAGAGGCGTAACTGTCCGGAATACCTGAAGTCGTCAAACAAAGGTAAAGCCACAATAGTTATGAAATTTACTTTCATCATTGAAACTACCTTTCTCGTCAGACGAGAAGGAAGTTGGGTTGTAGATTCTGGTGCTTCTGTTCATGTATGCAATTTGTTGCATTTGTTTCAGGAAACTAGAAATCTAGAGGAAGGGGAGATAGTTATCCAGATGGGATCTGATGCAAGTGTTGCAGCGGTCGCCGTCGGGATGTGTCGACTATCATTATCTAGTGGTAGAGTCCTAGTACTTAAAGAGTGTCTTTATGTACCTGAAGTTAGAAGGAATTTGATATATGTATCTAAGCTAGTTAGAAATGGATAATCATTCCTATTCTGTAATAAATTAGTCATAAATCATTATGATAAATGTATTGCAGAGGGTATTTTAACTTCTGGAGGACTCTATGAATTGTGCATTAATGAGAATGTCGTGAATGTTACAACCACTAATAAAAACCCTAAAGAGATCCAGAAAAAATAAAAATCATTCGAATATGATTTGGCATCAAAGGCTTGGTCATTTGTCTGTTGATAGGATCAACATATTAATAAAGGATGGACATTTAGATTTTCTACAGGTTCAATCTTTACCTACCTGTGAACATTGTATTCGAGGTAAAACGACTAGGATGCCTTTCCGTAACAAGATTACAAGATGCGAAGGTATTATTGACCTAATACATACCGATGTATGTGATCCCTTCAGTACCGCGACTCGAAATGGATATCGATATTATTTGACGTTTATTGATGCTATTACATCATAAATCTGAAACCTTTGAAAAGTTCAAAGAGTTCAAGGCTTTGACTGAGAACCAAACCGATAGGAAGATTAAACGGATTTGATCTGATCGAGGTGGCGAGTACCTGTCAGATGAATTCAAGGAATATCTTAAGAAGAATGGAATTGTTTCCAATCTCACTCCTCCTGTAACTCCCCAACTTAATGGTGTTGCTGAAAGACGCAACAGGACCATCATGGACATGGTTCGTTCAATGATGAGTAAAGCACATTTACCTCTTAGTTTCTAGGGATATGCAGTAGAGACTGCAATATATATATCCTAAATAAGATTCCTAGCAAATATGTACCTAAGACTCCTCATGAGCTCTAGTATGGAACCAAATCTAGTGTTAATCACTTGAGGGTTTGGGGTTGCTTGGTCCATGCGAAGAACGTGGATGCAAGTAAGCTAGAATCATGCACTCGTGAGTGTTACTTCATTGGGTATGTTAAAGATGGTATTGGATACCAGCTCTATGACCCTGAGACCCAAAAGGTTTTTGTCTCTAGAGATGTGAAGTTTCTGGAGGATGATTTCCTTAAAGGTCAAGACAAAAATGAAGTAGAGGAAACTCATTGAATCCCCTGAGGGTTCTGAGCTTCCTAGACCAGAAACTGACGAGATAAATAAAGATGAAACACACATACCTCTTCGGGGAGTTCGAGGGTGGTTGCACCACCTGAAAGGTATGGATTCCATGTGTCAAGTGAGATTGACATTGATCCTACTTCATTTGATGAAGCACTCGCAGATCAAGACATGGATAGATGGATGCTAGCAATGAAGTCAGAAATTGACTCCATGCATAAGAATGGTGTGTGGATCCTAGAGGATCCACCTAAAGGGGTAAAATTCATTGGATGTAAATGGATCTTCAAGAGAAAGAGGGGACCTGATGGGAAAGTAGAGACTTTCAAGGTATGGCTCGCAGCCAAGGGCTACACACAGAGAGAAGGCATTGATTACGATGAGACATTCTCTCCTGTGGCTATGCTTAAATCTATCAGGACACTGCTGGCTATAGCTGCATATCTTGACTACGACATCTGGCAGATGGACGTCAAGATGGCTTTCCTCAATGGATACCTCGAGGAGGATATCTACATGGAGCAGTCCCAGGGCTTCATAACTGAGGATGGAAAAGTATGCAAGCTGAAGAAATTCATATATGGGCTCAAGCAAGCTTCTCGTAGCTGGAACATCAGATTTGACGAAATCGTAAAGAGTTATGATTTTGTGCAGAATCCTGATGAACCTTGTGTATACAAGAAGCTTAGTGGGAGCGTCATTGTGTTCATCCTACTTTACATAGATGACATCCTTATCATTGGGAATGATACAGGGATGATGACCAGTGTGAAGATTTGGCTATCCAATACCTTTGAGATGAAAGATCTTGGAGAAGCCTCTTACATCTTAGGCCTGAAGTTGATCAGAAATCGAGAAAAGAAGATTTTGGGATTATCACAATATGGATACATTAAGAAGATTCTTGAACGATTCCGTATGGATAGTTCTAAGAAAGGATTCCTACCCTTAAGACATGGTATCCACCTATCTAAAGGAATGGCTCCTCAAACTGTTGAGGAAAAGAAAATCATGGCTGGATGCCCTTATGCATCAGCCGTAGGAAGCTTAATGTATGCCATGATGTGTACTAGGCCAGATATCTGCCATGCAGTGGGAGTGGTAAGCTGTTATCAATCCTGCTATGGAAAACAACACTGGAATGCAGTAAAGAACATATTCAAATATCTAAGACGGGCGCAAGATTACATCTTGGTCTATGGAGATGGTGATCTGCAAGTATTGGGATATATATTCTAACTTCCAATCGGATGTAGATGATCGAAAGTCGACATCGGGGTTTGTGTTATTGTTGAATGGTGATGCTGTGAGCTGGAGAAGTAAGAAGCAGGACAGTACTATAGATTCAACAACAGAAGCCGAGTACATTGCTGCATCAGATGCTGCAAAGGAGGCAGTGTGGTTGTGCAAGTTGTCCTGGAGCTTGGCGTAGTTTCCTCTGATACTCCCATCCCGTTACTCTGCGATAACACGGGAGCCATTGCCCAGGCAAAGGAACCCATATGGCATCAGAAGAGCAAGCACGTGGAAAGGAAATACCACATCATACGAGAGATACAAAAGCGTGGTGACATCATCATCACCAAGGTGGCCTCTGCCGACAACGTTGCTGATCCTCTTACCAAACCTTTGACACAGAAGATTTTTGACCAGCATGTAATGGGTATGGGTTTAAGGATTGTACCTGAATGGTTCTAAGGGCTAGTGGGAGATTGTTAGCAATGTGAGCCCCGGACGAACCATTCCTACAATAAATGTTATTATAATAAATAAATTATCAATAAAAGTTATTGATTATTTTTCATTCCCTTTCTGAGATTGAATGAATGAATGCACTATAAGGTCCCTCTGTACAATAAGGGTTATGTACCATGGCCAACTTGATGATCATACAGCTGTTGATTCATTGAATGAATTATAGAGTCTGATGCTTGGATGAATATCTAAGGAATTAGATAGAGGATTCATCAAGCATCATCAAATGATTGTTAAGTGTAGGGATGAAAACGAATGTGAATATATTCGTATCCGATCTGCCATCTATTCGTTTTATACATATGTTGACATTCATATGCGTATTCGTTTTAAAATAGATGCGGATATGGATGCCACTTTAACATTCGTTAATATTCACATTCGTATTCGTATATTCATTTTCGAACATAAGTATAGTAATATATTTATTTATAAATGTGTGTAACAACATTTTATGATTGCATTCACCATCATTGATATAATTTTTATGAAATTGCATTATCTGGTTTATCTATTTTATGTTTAAACCATCCTAAACATGTGTATTAGTCAATTATTTTTGTTATTATTCGTATCCGATTCGTATTCATTTTACATTCGTATTCGTTTTTAAGGATATGGTAACATATTTTTCACATTCGTCAATATTCGTATTCGCATTCGTATTCGTATTTGTAAATGGATAAGGATATGATTATACATACATTCTTATCTGTATCCGACCGTTTTCATCCCTAGTTAAGTGATGATCTCCAGCCTGAGTAGGAGATGGCAATCCTTTCTCATATGGCTGATATCTGACTGACCTCTCGATGCAGGTCCTCTGCGTGGGAATAGTGATTCAGAGGTGTCAGGTTAGTTGAGTCAATGGGTTGACTTAACGAGATCGAGATAACCAAAGACCTATGTTGAATACTGTCACAGCATAGGCATGCATCCTCTGACCGGAGACAGATGTGTTGCTATATGTCTGAGTGTGTACATTTGACAGACCAATAGGTTGATGACCTAACCAAGGTCTATACACCGGCGAGTTGGTGTGCATGTAAGGACATATGAGTAATACGATCTCTCAAAGGGATCATACAGGTTCACTTATGAACTGTGAGACATGAGCTCACTCATGAGGTATTGGAACTGATCAAATTCCATGCATGGTCATCATGCTTTGGAAGCATGACATGAATTTGAAGGTAAGATATATGCTTTGTGAAAGCATATGGTCTATACCAAATCCCGGTGACCTAGATTGAGAAACTTAATGATCAAACCCTGAAGATGACAATATAAAAGTGATCTTTATCTTCAGAATGATCATAGGTCTTCTAGTATGCAGGATGTACAGGTATTGGGAATACGTGAGGGTGATATGATCATAAACGATTGTATAACCATGACGCTTCCATACCGAAGGAGTAATGAAACTGGTTTTGATTTTAGCGACTCCTCTCATTAGAGAAATAACCTAATCTTAGTCCATGTACTGGACATTGATCTGAATGAGATTCAGATGCAATGAGAAGATTAGGTCTACGGCCTTGATTTGATCAAGCATCTGTGGGAGGTCCATGGGATCTGGATTTGAGATATGATCTCAACATCTAAGTCACTATACGTGGAACAATACAATCTCACTGTCCTTATCTCCAAGTATCTGCAGAGAAATCGTATTATTCTTCAAGGGTTCAAGAACAATTCCATAAGATCTAAGCAATGAAGATATAATGATTAAATGTGGTTTAATCATCTTGATGTGTGTAGAAATTATCCAATATAATTAAATGTAATTTAATTAATATGGATAAGAATAATGTGGATAGAAATATCAAATTATTCATAATATATTATAAATGTGATTTATAATATATTAGAGAGAGCCCATTATAATTTATATTTGTTAATTAATTATTGTGTGTATTGGATACACATTGTGTAATTAATTGACAATGTAAATTATATGTTGTTTTAAATTGTGAATATGATTCAAAAAATTTTCAATGGCAGGATTGCAATATTCTCAAATATAATTGTGAATTATTTTTGAAGAATAAATCCCAATAAAATTATTAGAAATAAATAAAGAGAGAATTCCAAGGAGATATGTAATCTCATGAAATCTCATGAGATTGCCTCCATATAGAATGGAGTGGGCGGCACCCAACTCCTAAATGGAAGGGGTGGCCGTCCACATGGAATGTACATGGAGATGTGATCTCCATGTATATTCTCTCCTTATTTGTTGGTATGATTTAGGACTGATTTATATTTGACTTTGTCAAATATATTTTAATCTAAATTTGTTGGTTTTACCAACAACAATCTTGACCATTGGATTAGACATAAATCAATCTCATCCATTGATTTTATATGTCCCATGGATTGAGATCCATGGATCCCAAAACCCTATAAATAGAGAGGCATACCATGCTCTCTAATGCTATGCAATATTGAAGCTCTCTCTCTCTCTCTCTTTCTCCATACACGTCAACCCTCTCTCCCTCTACTTGGTGGCCGACCACCAAACCCTAGGGGAGGCTCTCGTCGACGCTCTCGCCACAACGCCGCCGCTTCGGTGTTCTTCGGTTCTCCGTCTTCTTGGAATGCTACGCTCACGAAGGAGACGTTCGATCTCGTACGACGAGATCAGGAGCAACCGTGCTTAGATAACCTTCTTGGATTGCAAGGACTACGCAGTTCATCCCCGCACTCGCAAGCGATCTCACCGACGATCGGACTTGAGACAGTAGGTCTCTTTCTTTAGAGACTCGATCAACCATGCTTCAAGAGGTATTCCTTTACACTTGTTGTGGTTATAGATGAAACGATCCGAGAATCGTTCTTGGATCATGTGGTTTCATTGCATGAAAAATTTTAAATTCCGCTGCACAGAACACTAGTACGACTAGTCGTTCTGCGTCGTATCCGATACGACGATCACGCTTCCGTGATGCGCTTGAGGATAAATTCCATATCCTTCAATGTCTACATAATGGGCAGCAAACTGAGGCCCTGATGTACCGTATCGCCCACGAATAATAGGCAGACCCATACCGGGCAGATTCCATGAGTCGTGTAATAGCTAGGCGACCATTTCTGGCAGTTGGGTAGGCACGTTAAGTGAGTAAGCCACCTAAGTGGTTGCGTCCCCTATTCAATTTTTTGACCAATTCCCTTTTTGTACTACCAAAAAATAAGATTCTTGTAAAATCCCATTTTTTCCAATCAATACAAAATTTATACCTATTTTTTTAGTACTTCAGGTGCTTCAATCCAACCTGGATAACAAACCGATTTTCCGCAGTCAATCCTATTTCTAATGGGAGAAGTTGAATTGAATCCCATTTTCCCCCTTATTTTACTATTTGTAATAAATAATACGAAAAAAGGCCCGACTACAAGTTGTTCAGGACATGAATAGCGACGTTGAATTTCTTGACACTTTACTTTAGGATTAGTCAATTCTATTTATAGGAGGAAGGGATATAGTTCATCAATAGAGTGTCACCTTGACGTGGTGGAAGTCATCAGTTCGAGCTTGATTATCTCTAAACCCAAACCCAGTGTGAGTTTTTCTATTTTATTTTGTTTGATTTGCCCCCTGCCACAATCAAACGAGAATGGAATGGATAAGAGGCTCATGGGATTGACGTGATAGAGTTAGTCATTTTGAATAGTAATTGTTACCAGGACCAAGTGCTTTGTTTTTTTAATGTCTCAACCCATGGATTATGACGAGAGAGCAGCTCCTCTGCAGTACTACATAGGTCTGTTGTAAAACCATGGAGCACTCGTGCCGCTCAATCTTGCGCATAAATTTTCACGATAAAAGCCCACAATGTGAACCGCTCGATCAAGATCGAGCGACTAGAGTGCTCCACGATTTTACAGCAGTGACGAACCCGTGCATACCAGACCAAAATATGTTCATGCCATCATCATCTTGAACCTATCGGCCACTCACAAAGTCAAGAAGATGGTGGTGTTGGACCCCCCACTATATCGTCTGATCCACAATTAGTGGATTTCTCATGAAGATTACCATTGTCGTTGGTGGCAAAAGGAGAAGGTGGTGATGCCATTACTTTAGCTAATGGTGACACAACACAAGTGGATGTTTAGGTCAACCTATTTTCGGTCTTTGCATCTTCAAGTTGGCAAAATGCAAAATCAAAATGGGCAAAGGAATTCTCCCCATTTTCCTCTTAAACAATGTATAAATAATGTCACGCAGATTGAAGTGATGAAACAAGACCCACCACAACTTGGATTTATATGGCCAATCCAAAGGACAAGTCACATTCTTGGCAAAGGATAGTTGGTGCTCGACTTGGAGGCTCAATTATATGCATTTCATTGACAAATGCATCTTGGAATATATCTTGCTTTTTTCTCCCTCGTGGGACACTATTTGATGCAATTGGTAGGTAGAAAGAAGTCAAATATTTTCATGGTTTTGTCGTTTTATATAAGTCCATAGATCACAATTAGCGATGAACATGGGCTGGATTGGGTCGGGCCTCGAAGGGCCCAGGCCCGTGCTCATATAAAAAATTTTGGATTTTGGGCTGGGCCCAAGCCTACAAAATTTTTTTCGACAGGCTCAAGTCCAAGCCCGGCCCAAATTTTATGGGCCAGACTTAGGACAGACCGGCCCGTTGGACAAATAGCTTTTGATATCATTTTCTCTCTCTTGTTTACCGCCACATGTCCAACGAAGAATAGAGCAAGTTAAGGCTATTCCAATGTAAACATTCAGTTGAATCGAAGTGTATCAAAGGTTCCTGATAATAAAAATTATAAGAGCATGTAATCAACTATATATTTTTTTTTCAAAATCTCAATCTCAGTCTAGGTTGAATACATATCCATAAAAAATCAAATCTTTGTTAAAGTATCTGACACAAACTTTTTTGTTTTTATCTCTAGTTCTGATCATACAGATGTGAGTTCCTTGGAGATAATGACAAACACATTATAGGAATATGATTCGGTATTTCTCATTCAAAGATATGATACCAAACTGGAATGTGATTTTAAACCATAATCCCTATTGTCAGTTAGATCAAGAATTCATTAAATCTCAGAATGATGACAAGTATAAGAACACAACACGAACTGAAGTAAACTAATGGGAACATAATGAAGACAAAAAAACAAAGAGCTAGAAAAGGAGAAAGAAAAGGAACATGTTGGGACTAAAATAAGAAAAAGAGAGAGAAGTATGGAGCGTGATGGGCATCTCATCGGTCTTAGGGGCCTAGGGTTCCTAGGGCAGGAAGAGGATCTAAAGGAGGGGGGGGCATGCATGAGGAAAAGTGGGATGTAGGGCGCGATTGGGAAATGAAGACGAGGGGGCGTGAATCACTCGAGTTTTGGGCTGAATTTCGAGTCAGCCTTCGGGCCACGTTACGGGCTTACATCGGGCCCTCGAACGGGTCAAGCCCTCGGGCTAGGTCGGGTTAGGCCGAGCGAAGCTCAAGTCCGACCCAAATAAAATGTAGGCCAAATTTTTAGGCCCAAGCCTGATCAAAAGTTCTTTTGGGCTTGGATTGGGTCGGATTTTTTGAATTGGACTTCAGGCCGAGCCGGCCCATCCCAATTCTCATCCTTAATCACAACATTTCATTCAACGATCGGTGGCCTATGAAACGAAGGATTTAAATATTCATCGATATATCATATGTTAAGTATACAATAGTCAATATTTTAGTTGTAAAATCATCTTGGAATTTCAGTATTAATAATGTTGTCATTTTCATTGCTAATGGTTAATATAATGATTATTATCTTTGATTTTTTTCATTAAAATGTGTATTAACTATAGCTGATTTAACAATAGTCAGTTGAAAATTCTTGATCATCGTTACGTGTTTATTTGCATTATAACAATGAATATGATGTTTATTGCAAATTTCAAGAATCGGAGCTAATCGTGTTTGTGTTTTGTTGTCATAAATATAACGTCATATGATATCAGTTTTTGTTGGTGGTATTCGTAACTTTTTATTTCATATGTGGTTTATTGCATTTCTTTGGTTGTGGTGAGTGGTGTCCACAAATTAAAGTGGCACATCTCCTTGCTTGTCCTTTCTATTATTTACCTTTATAGAAATTGTTATTTTTCCTTGCAAAAGTTTCTTTTCTTTTATGGATGACATCTATTTTGTGTCCCTTCTCCTTTTTCAACCTTTATAATATTTTCCTCTCAAATGTTATATTGCTGCAAAAAAGGTTAAATAACATCCAAACTTTTTCTTTAGTGATGACGCTAATGCTCTTCGGTTTGGAGAACATAAGTTTTAAACTACAAATGTGATTTAGGGAAGAGAACCAAACCACAAAGATATGTGGATAATCGTGACATATATCAAGAGCTTGATAGATATATAGAACTATGACTCCAATTAAATGGTTCACCTTTCATATAAAGAATTATATTCAAATATCAACGATTATTCACTGTGTGCGCGTGCGTGTGTGCGTGTGTGCGCACGCGCTTCAAAAAAAATAAAAAAATACCGAAAACGGTGCAGGGGAAGCCGTGCGTGCGTGCGTGTGTTTAATGGGGCTGCCCCAACATGGCTGCCCCTGCACCGTTTTCGGTATTTTTCTATTTTTTTAAAATATCGCATGTATATTCATCCATATATCCCTCCTATATGCCATTCGAATTTCGTCAGAAACAGAGACTCCTACGACCTCCATCCACACAGTCATTTTTTAACGGTAAAAGGATTTTTTAAATCGACACCATCTCGATGAAAGCGGTAAGAGTCTCCGTTTCTAACGAAATTCGAATGACATATAGGAGGAATATAGGGATTAATATACATGACAATATTTCTCAAAAAATAAAAAAATATCGAAAACGGCTCGGGGGCAGCCCCATTAAACTCTCTCTCTCTCACACACACACACATATATATAGAAAGAGAGATAAATAGGGTTGCTTCCGCCATATTTTTCAGCATTTTTTTAAAATTTTATCACATATAATCATCACTATATCCCTTTAATATGACAATCCTATTTCATCGAAAATAGAGACTCGCATGCCCTCAATCTAGAACAAGTCGATTACAACAAATTACTTATTCTAGATGGAGGACATAATAGTCTATTTTCTGACGAAATTGGAATGAGATATTAGAAGGATATGGTGATAAATATGCATTGTGATATTTTAAAAAATTTCCAAAAAATAGAGCGGGAACATCCCATTTGTTGCCCTCAAGGAACAACCCCATCTCTCTCTCTCTCTCTCTCTCTCTCTCTATATATATATATATATATATATATATATATATAGGGTAAAATGAGGCTGCCCCCATGGAGGAGCTAACTTGGCTCCCCCCGCATTATTTCGTCCACTTTTTTTATTTTTTTTGAAAATTTCTTCCGTAAATTTCATCAATATATCCCTATATTATGTCATTAAAATTTCACGCGAAACAGAGACTCCTACGGCCTCCATCCAGAAGGGTCGTTTTTAGCAATTCTATTACCGTTGAAAAATGACTGTCTGGATCGAGGCCATAGGAGTCTCTGTTTTGCACGAAATCTGAATAGCATAATATAGGGATATAGTAATGAATATTCACAGAAGAAATTTTCAAAAAAAAAATAAAAAAACGAGCGAAACAACGCGAGGGGAGCCAAGTTAGCTCCCCCAGGGGGCAACCCCATTTAACCTACATATATATATAGTGTATATATGTATGTATATATATATATAGAGAGAGAGAAGGCCAATCCTATGAGATGGGATTTTGGTGAGATAGTGAGATGGGAGATTCTGGACCACTAGTTTCAACCAAGAGAGAGAAGATAGAGTCCAGAATCTCTCATCTCACAAAATCCCATCTCATAGGATCACTCCTCTCTCTCTCTCTATATATATATATAGAGAGAGAGAGAGGGTTGATCATGTGAGAGCCAAAACCTATGAGAGAATGAGAGGATTGATTCTGGACCACTATATTTTGTCACCTCTCTCTTCATTGATTGCAGGAGGAGAGTGGAGAGCAGAATCTATTAGTCCAGATTCACTGCTCTCATGCTCTTACAGATTTTAGCTCTCACAGGATCAACCCTATATATATGTACAAATACATATATATCGGGCCCTTAAAATAGGATGTGTCCTTCCCGATCTCAGGAAGGTCGGCTTCTTTTTGTAAAAAAAGCACGAGCATTTTACTGGAATACGTACACATCTTGTATTATAAATGCAAAAATGCACACAAACTGGACATTATAATTCAAACATCAAAACTATGCATTATAATACAAATTGTGTGTGTATGTGTATTCTACTAAAGTCATTGTGTTCTTTTTACAAAAACACTGTCATGTATTTTTCATCACTATATCCATCTAATATATCATTCTAATTTCGTCAGAAATAGAGACTCACATACCCTCCATCTAGAATAGGGCGATTGCAACAATTCTCAGATCGTTAAAATTACTTGCTATAGATGGAAGGCATAGGAGTCTCCGTTTTTGATAAAATCGGAATGACATGTTAGATAGATATAGCGAAGAAAAACATGACAATATTTTTGAAAGAAACAAAACTCACCAGAAAATCGGACAGAGGCAGCCCTATTTTCCTCATATATATAAGATAAAATAGGGCTTTTCCCGTGGGGGAGCTAACTTGGCTCCCTGCTCCTATAGTTATTATTATTTTTATATTTTTGAAAAATACTTCTGCAGAAATTCATCATTATGTCCCTATATTATGTCATTCAAGTTTCGTGCGAAATAGATACTCTTACGACCTCCATCTAGATAGTCATTTTTAAGGTCATAGAATTGTTGAAAAGGACTGCATCTGGATGGAGGTTGTAGGAGTCTCTGTTTCATACGAAACTAGAATGCCATAATATATGGATATAGTGATGAAAATCCATGAAAGTGTTTTTAAAAAAAACAAAAAATGAGAAAATCGGGATGGGAGAGCCAAGTTAACTCCCTCAGGAGCAGCCTCATTTTTCCCATATATATAAGAGAAACTTCCAATAAGGTGGGTCTTTCCTGGATGCGTGGAAAGCCACGTCAATTTCAGTTATTTTCCTCTATATTTACAATCTCAAACTCCATAAATTCAATAATAAATGTTAACATAATATGTATGTTAAGAAAAATTTATAAAAATCTTATTACATTAGAAAAAATGTTAGTTACAATATGGATGCTATATTTTACAAAATAGTATGATAATCGTTATTTTACAACGTAAAGTGTATATTTTACAAAATTGTAACACAATTTACAAATTCAGTAGTGGTTTTTTAAATTTCAGAAAATGCCCACCTCATTGGAAGGACCCCCTATATACGGTAAAATGGGGTTGCCCCCTTAGGAGAGCTAACTTGACACTCTGATGAATCGTCAAATTTACCTCTTTAATTATCTAAAATTGTCGTAGTATAGGAGGTAAATTCGATTCAGCAAAAAACACTATCTTTGAATGTTGTGGAAAAATTTTCTTGGCAAGCCTACTAAGGTCGAACACAGGGAACGATGATTCTTAGCTGTGTGGTTTTAAATTAAACTAAATAATTAATTAATGTTTGATTAATTTTTATGTTGGTATAATATAATACAATGCAATGATGAAGATGCCATGCAAAGAAAATAAATAGAGAAGATTATGCCCAGGATCTGTGATTTTAAACGTATAAAATCCCTAAATAATCTAATATATAATTTCACAAAATTAACCACAAATCAAAACGGATCGATCTTGACTCAATGCTTCAGGTTAATAAATCAATTGATGCTCAGAATAGTTTGAAGCAATATATCTGGCCTCCAAATTTCTTTGATTATATTCCTCAAATAGTTGACAATAATCTTAGAGGATTAAATCTTAAATGAATCCCTTGTGAATATTAAACTATTGAGAATAATCAACAAGATCATAAGAAATTAATCAGATTAAAATTCTCATCTGAATTCCTGCAAAAGATGACGTTAATTTCTCAAGCACAAATATGTCACAATTAGTCTGCATATGTCAACAGAGATCTTCAAATAATAATTATAAATAAACAACCTCAGATCTTTCCACAAACTATGCTAGGTGGTAGAGCATGAAAAGAGCTTCAAAATGACATATTATATGCTAGAATCAGAGTTTGGATGAGTAGGATATGCTAAAATGAAATTGCAGGGACTAAACTGTAAATAAAATAACTTTTTCCTTTCAAAGAGGTCCCTGGAGGGGCTTATATGTAATTTAGCAAAGTCAGAGGAACCCCTCTGCAATTTACCCCTGGCGAGGGTATATTTGTAATTTCTGAAACTTTTGGGGGTGTATCTGCAATTCCCCCCCCCCAATGCACGTGCGTTACACATGCGCTTGGAGGCTCGGATGGCGGGGCGGAGGCTCGGAGGGGCCGAGCCTGTGGTTCGGAGCCGAGGCTAAGGTTCGGGCTCCCGAACCAGAGGCTCGGTCGACGAGGCTGTGGCTCGGTGGTGAAGCTCAGGCTCGGGTGGTAAGGCTCAGGCTCGGACGCCCGAGCCTTCATGGCAGGCTGTTGATGCTTCGGATGACCTGAGCCTCGAGGCTGGGGCCGAGGATCAGGTTGGCTGTCAGGGCTTGATCAGAGCTGTTGGATCAAGGGCTGGCCCTGATCCAACGACAACTGTAGGTTAAGGGCTGCGAGTGTCGGAGTAGCGGAGGGCGAAGCTGACGATGGTGTAGCGGCACGGGCGAAGGCGTGGAGCCACCGCTGCGCGGCGAGGCGAAGGTGCTCGGGGGTGGCTGGTGCGGCCGAGCTTAGGCGGCGGAGAAATGAATGGTGGCATGTGGTGAAGGTAGAGCGTGGAGGAGTGATGGTAACATGCAAGGTGGTGGGCGGCGTGTTCTGGCCACGCGGTGGCGGAGTCGCAGAGGTGTGTGCCGGGGCATTGCCGTACTTGCAAGGTTAGCAGCACAGAGCAAAAGAAAATAGGAGAACGATAGAGGTGTACGGGGGAGGGATAGAAGCGGAGCTCCGACCTTTGCAAGGTCGGAGATGGAGGGGGTCTGTGTATGGCAAAGGGATATGGACTAGGCATGATGAGGAGGAGGAGCAATGGGGCAGAGTCGGTTCTGCAGGGGAAGAAGTACATGGTGGAGGAGTTCGCCTGAAGATTAGGGGACCTCGACCGTTCTTCACTCTGAGGCTTCGACGGACAAAGCAGGAGCGAAGCAGCAATCCTCGGGGTCGTGCTGCTACGAGGTCCTCGACCTCGGATCTCGCCGCGACGGAAGGGGAGCCTTACTAGGTGTTGTCACGACCGAGTAGGTGTTACCCTTGTGTTGCGTGACTTGGCGGATGTGGTGGTCGGAAGTGGGGGGTTGTAGGTGCGAGGAGGGGACCATTATCGGCTGGAGAAGGTGAAGGGTTGTAATCGTTGCTGCCACGCATGGCGGCATTGATGGATGCATGCGGTGTTACGTGCGGGGGAAGGAGCCAACCGTTTGGCGTTTGGAGAAGATGATCGGGGTCACGTCCTAGACACGTGACCTGGGGAGCACTGGAGAGAGAACGTGGGGTGTCACGTGGCATGCCCAGGTGTGGCCACGTGGCCCCCCAAAAAAATTCAAAATTGAAAATGTAGAAGAAAATGGAAAAGAATAGGAGAAGACCTCGAATCGAAAATTTTTCTTCACGAAAGTTGTTCATCTCAACGGGTCTACAACGTTCATGAAGGACACGTTAGCAACAGAGATCATCTGTGCGAAGTGGTATTTTTTATGGTTCTCCATGTATATAGAAAATCGATTTTTGAAGTTTCGTAATTTTTTGGAGGTTTTAAAGAGGATAAAAATTAAGAAAAAAATACGATAAAATACAATAAAATTATTTACACACTAATCTATTTTTTGTATTTTTAATAAATAAGGTAATAGGAAAAAAATAGAAGTATGAAACACACCATTTTTGTACAGACTCACAACGGACACTTGGACTCAGTCAGTTTCTTTGATTTTAGTTTTATTCCGGATTTGGATTTTTATGCCGCTTAATAAAACTTTCATCAAAGGACACAAGTGAAGAATAAATAAAATTAGGGATAATTACACCCATAACCCTGAGTAATTTTGCAATCTCAATCATAACCCTGTATAATCACGAATTACGCTCAGGACCCTGAGTAAGTGCGCCGTCTTACATCCATAACCTTCCATTACTTTATCTCATTAACTCAACCCAATGATTGGGTTAATCTAACTGATCAACAATCTAACAGTTGCGATTAACCCAAATAAAAAAATATCCCACTCTCGTCTGCTCCCTCCTCCTCCTCGCGGCCACCTTCCCTTCAAATGACGCGGCACGTCGTCACCCCCACGCCTCCCCTTCACCGATTGCGGCGCCGACCGCCAATCCTGCGTCCACGGCCCAGCCCCGCGCCCTCGGCCCCCTGCTACCATATTCCAGTGGATTGTCGTCGCCTCGCGCAGGCCGAGCCCCTCCAACCTCGTGCAGCCGTGCGCGCCTGCTGCCATCATCAGCCGCAGTGGCCACACGCGACCCCGTCCAGCGGCGCCGCCCGAAGTCGTTGCCCCTTCGCCGCCCAGATCCTGCGTGCTGCCAGCATCGTTCGTCTTGATGCGCAGGTTATGGGTCGTGCAGGTATCCCAGTCTGTAGAGGGGAATTGACCGTTGCAGTTTCATCTCCTTGCCATTAAGGCATTAGAACAGTTATTTTCTTATGTTGACGGTGGAATATATGATAGAAAGATGAGAGCGAGATGTTTCTGCTTGAGAGTAAGATTTCATCGGACTCCTTATTAGATTTGTACTGCGCGATGTAACATCTCCGATTACACTGAAAGTGAGTAATGTCCGAAGCCGCTGCCCCTTCGCCACCCAGATCCTACCCATCACCGCGCTGCCTCGACCACCGTGCCTCTCCCTTCGTGCTCCAGCCGTCGAAGCCCGCGCGGCGGAGCGCCGTTTCCTCCGCGCGCGGGCCACCTCCTGCCTCCGGCCGCGTCCCACGCCGCCCGCTCCATCCGCACGTGGCTCCTCCGCCGATGCGGGCCGCGACCTCCCCGCGCAGGCTGCACTCTGCTTTGCCGCTCCGCATTTGGCCCCGTCTGGCGGGGGGCGGTGGTTGGCTGGGAGGTCGGTTGAATTGGGGAGAGGGGTTGGGGGCATGTTTTGCAAATAAAAATAAATATCTGGGGTATTTTAGTCTTTTTTGACGGAAACCGTCAAGTATAACGGCTAAATCAAACGGACCCTAACATAGGGTTATGTCATGTAAGAGTTAAGCATTACTCGGGGTTTCTCATGTAATTCGCGATTATACAGGGTTATGATTGAGATTGCAAAATTACTCAGGGTTATGGGTGTAATTATCCCATAAAATTAAAAAGGTTAATTATATACGTAAAATCTCAGGTCAAAAATCGCAAAAAGTTAAAATACGCAAAAGAGGCCCAAAACCCAACTTTCACGTATCAGTTCCGAAATTTACGAAATTTGTCTTCTTTTGAAGGATTTGAAAATGGAGTACTTTAAAAGTCAGTAGACCGAAATCGGACACCGTATGAGGAAGATATGCGCCTTTTAATCCGTCAGATGTAAAATTAGACTTTGGGATTATTTGGCACTTCTTTGAGTTAGTAATTTTTTATATTTTTATTTAATATTGTAAGTAATATCTACATAATGGAGGTGATTCGGGGTCAATCAGAATTAGGATAAATTAACTAAAAATATGAGAATTTAGCGACTTTTTAGGCTAATTTACACATGGAATTTTTAATGCAATCATGCATGATGAAATGCAAATATTATTTACATATGTATGAATGGTAATTATGCTCTATTAATGATTAACTGCATATGAATTTTTGGGAACAGAGCCTAATTGACTAATTTTAGCATGATGATTTCGGGATTCATCACACTCTTGCCTCATTTTCTTCATTTTTTATATTTTTGAAAAATAAATATGTGAAAATTCATCACTATATCTCTATATTATGTCATCAAGTTTTGTGAGAAATCTAGACTCCTACGACCTTCATCTAGGCAGTCATTTTTTAACGGCCACAAAATTATTGAAATCGACTCTGTCTGGATGGAGGTCGTAGGAGTTTCTGCTTCGCATGAAATTTGAATGACATAATAGAGGGATATAATGATGAAAGTCCACCGAAGTATTTTAAAAAAATAAAAAATGGAGAAAATGAGGCAGAAAAGCCAAGTTAGATCCCTATTAGGGCAATCTCATTTCACACACATACATACATGCGCACACACATACACACAAGCATGGGAAAATGGGGTTGCCCCATATGGGGAGCTAACTTAGATCCCTCCACCCTATTTTTCTCATTTTTATTTTTATTTAATATTTCTTCTGTGAATATTCAACACTATATCCCTATATTATGTCATTCAAAATTTGTGTGAAACAGAGACTCCTATGGCTTCCATATACACAATCATTCTTTAACGATCACAGAATTGTTGAAATTAACCATGTCTGGATGGAGGCCGTAAGAGCCTCTGTTTCAAATAAATTTGAATGGCATAGTATAAGGATACAGTGATGAATATTCATGAAAGAAATTTTCAAAAAAATAAAAAATGAGACGGAGAGAGCTAAGTTAGCTCCTCCTAGGGGGCAGCCCCGTTTAATCTATATATATACATATATATATATATATAGAGAGAGAGAGAGAGGTGAAAGGGATCCTACTCCATGGAGTAGGTAACTTACCTAGTTTCTCATTTTTTCCACTTCTCTTTTTTTTAAATGGTTCATGAATTTTCATAACTATACCCCTCTAACATCTCATTTAAATTTCGTCAGAAACAGAGACTCTTATGCCCTCCATCCAGAACGAGAAATTGTAACGATCTTAGATTTGTTGTCATCGACATGTTCTGAATGGAGGGCATATGAGTCTATGTTTCTGACGAAATTTGAATGATATATTAAAGAAAGATAGTTATGAAAATCCATGGAAGCATTTTGAAAAATAAATAAAAAGAAGTGGGAAAATGAGAATAGAATAGGTAAGTTATCTACTCCATCGAGTAGGATCCCTTTCTCATATATGTATGTATGTATATAATTACAGGGAAAAGGGAGTATGCTCCTTGGGAACATGTAACTTACATGCTCCCACCTTTTTTTTCCTCATATTTTTTTATTTTTTTTCTGAAATGAAACCTAGTGGAATTTAGATAACAATATATCTTCATGATGTCATTCAAATTTTGATTTATTTCGAAACTTCTATCCCCTCCATCAAAACTGTCAAATTTTAACAGTTTCAAAATTGCTAAAGTTGATCTCCTTCATATGGAAGTTTTAGGAACATTTCTTTTGCACGGAATTTGAAACACATATTCCATTTATTATTCTAAGTAAATCCCTCAGATTTCATTTCAAAAAATTAAAAAATTATGAATACTCGAAAAAATGGGGCACACACAGGGAAAATGGGGGATGCCCCATCTGTCCCATTTTCCCCATTTTTTTATTTTTTTGAAAACTATGAAAATTCATCACCATATACTTATATTATGTCATTCAAATTTTGTGAGAAACAGAGACTCGTACATCCTTTATCTAGACGGTCATTTTTTAACTATCATAGAATTGTTGAAATCAACCATGTCTGGATGGAGGTCGTAGGAGTCTCGGTTTCACGTCTTGACGGAGGTCGTAGGAGTCTCTATTTCATAGGAAATTTGAATGACATAATATAGGGATATAATAGTGAAAATTCTTTGAGTAATTTTCAGAGAAAAAATATGAGAAAAATGGGGTGGGGGAGCCAAGTTAGCTCCACCTTGGGGGCAACCCCAACTTTATGGGGTTGTCCCCAAGGGGGAGCTAAAAATGGGGCTGCCCCCAAGGGGGGGCTAACTTGGCTCCCTCTACCTCATTTTCCCTCTATTTTTTATTTTTTTTAAAATTCTTCCGTAAATTTTCATTATTATATTCATATATTATGTCATTTAAATTTCGTACGAAACAGAGACTCCTACAACCTCCATCGAGACGGGACCGATTTCAACAATTATGCGGCCATTAAAAACGGCTGATTAGATGGATGTCGTAGCAGTCTTTGTTTCTCACAAACCTTGAAGGACATAATATATGGATATAATGATGAATTTTCACAGATTCATTTAAAAAATAAAAAAATGGGAAAATGGAGCAGCGGGAGCCAAGTTAGCTCCCTCTTGGGGCAGCCCCATTTTAACCTATATATAGGGGGGCTTCCAATGAGGTGTATCTTTCCTAAAATTTAAAAAGTCAATATCAAATTTTTAAATTGATAATTTTGTAAAATATAAAGTGCACATTGCAAAATAATGATGATCATACCGCTTTGTAAAATATAACATCCATATTGTAACTAACATTTTTTCTAATATAATATTATTTTCATAAATCTTTCTTTATATACATATTATGCTAACATTTATTATTAAATGGATGGAATTATAATGTGTAAAATAAATAAAAAAATACATAAATTAGTATGACTTTCTATACATGCAGGAAAGATCCACCTCATCAGAAATTTCTCTTTTATATAACATCGAGTGGAAAATATATAAATGAAACACATGAGGCAAATTACTTATCTTTATATTATCAAAATGAAATCAAACCCAAATATTTTCCGAAGTGCGATACAGGAAATGTTGTTCCCGTAATGCTGATACAAGAAATCCATTTTGAAATTTTTGTAAGTGCAAAAGTGGCATATCAAATGCTCCACCAGTATTAAGATATAATATATATATATATATATGTGTGTGTCTTTTATTTGCCCCATTGTATCACCGATTTGTTTAGTAATTGTTAACCACAGTATAATACCGGCTTGTTTTCTAGATGTTACCTGTAGGTCCGTCTTACCAAAATAGAACGGACTTGATGTGATAAAGATTAAGGAAAACAGTATGCACATACATTCAAATATATCACTGAATATTGAATAAACGATATGCGGGAGCATATGCCGATGTATACGATTATCCATGAAGATGGTCGTAGAGTTGTGAATGTCATTGTTAAATAGAAAATGATAGAGGTGTGAATGGCGTCATTGCTCAAGGTGAAGACGACCATGGATGTGTTTGAGTGTATGTCGATTATTAAGCACTGGCTATATTTGGGCCATCCAATTTCTATTTCTTCCTCTTTAAGTATCCTAGTCGGATAATAACTATGAAAGAGAAGAAGAGGAACGAAAGAGACCAACGAGTTGTGAATCCCCAACGATCGAGACAAGGATCATATGTGCCTTCTTCAATCAAGACAATAGGTATCAATTTTTCACCCCTGTAAAAATAAGCATGTCTTCTGATATTTCTATACCAAAAGCATTACCCATCACGGGAAACAAGTCATCTCGACTAACAGTGAGACTGTCACTAGAGAGCACTCTCTAGGGACGAGCCAATACATAGACGAGAAGAAGGAAAAACACCATCTCTCAACCAGTAAATAGAATCGTGAAAGTTCAGCTTGGATATCTCATGGGCCGATCGACACACTCATGAGAGCCAAATCTCCCTAAGGAGACGGATCAAATGGTTCCACTGGAAGGATGTGCATAATCAGAGCTGGAAACTTTCCACAAACTCCACAAGGGCTAGAACTTTTCAAGAGAGCTTCATGGGGTCAAAACTAGGGGTGTTCAATATTTTAGGGTTAAACGGGTAAACTGGTAAATTGTCGACCCGTCGTCCCGACGGAAAGCCCGCTGGAAGAACCGGGTACCCGGTTGGGTTATCCGGCTCCTCTTGAACAATTGCCCTAATGCGGATGGAAATGGGAAGTTCTGCGCTTGTAGTTGTTCTCGATCACAGCTCGTTGCACAACGCAGTCTCTCCTTCGCGACTCACCATGCTGCGTCGCCCCTCCTCCATGATTCGCGACCTGGCACAGCCCCCTGCTCCACGCCTTACCGCTCGACGCAATCCCTCCTCCATGCCTTGCTGCGCGGCGCAGCCCCTCCTCCGCGACTCGCCGCACTGCGCAGCCCCTCCTTCTTGATCCACCACCCAGCGCAACTCCTACTCCACGCCTTGCGGCTCGACACAATCCTTCCCCCATGCCTTGCCGCTCCTCATATCCCTTCCTCCACACACCGCCACGGAGCTGAGAGAGTCCTGAATTGAAAATGCAGCTGGCAAATTTGCAACGGAACCCATAACAAAAATGATAGTCATATCACCCCTTCTCTATTGTTATTGTTTCAAATGTAGAGCGTCCATCTATGGCCGAGGTATCCGGAAGTGCAATCTGCTACTGACGTGTCTTTTGTATTTCCATCAAATGCCCACATAATTTGACCACGAACCAATTTTACTTTGTTGCATAGAGTTGGCAATTTAATTTCCTTTACCATGAAGTTTTTGAGGAGGCTCTTGTTTCACTTGCGTTGACTTTATCTACAGAAATTTGGATTTTAGCGAGAAAAAGTTTCCTTTTACGAAGATGATGTATAACATCGATGGTGTTAACTATGTTAAAGAAATTGTTAGGTTGGATGGATGTTAGACTTGGTAGAAGATGAATTTCTACAAGTTGTCTTTTGCTCTGGCATATAACAGTGGTGATACACTTGAATTTACGAGTGATATAATAAAATTATGCATTTTCCGACGTCAATAGGCTTATTTTCACATATTAATAGACATGTGCACCTTATATTTTGTTAGTCATGGAAAAAATTTTATACTTATTCCACGGGTACCCACGGATACCCGTTACCCATTCATATAATTTGGGTACCCGTTAAAAGCGGGTACCCGTTCGAACGGGTCGGGTCGACCCGTTGACCCGGTAATGATGGGTTGGGGCGGGTCACTATGATACGGATTGGGTACCTGCCCCGTGAACACCCCTAGTCAAAACTGTTGAGGCCAACATGGAAGATGTGAACAGGTGAACCTCTAAGAAGAGTCTAGATCAGGGGAGGTGGGGATGATGATGTAGATCGATGTTAATGGAGGCAAAGGCAGTGGCTGGTATTGAAGGTGTGGAAGTCGGGGTGGAGGTGGCGACTAGCATCGACATAGCAAGAGGTGGTGGCCGGTGACTAGGGAAGCTGCGAAACAAAGGCAGTTGATCTCCCTCACCATCCTGCTCCACCATGAGAAGGAAGTCGAAGTTTAAAACAAAGCTTTTTTTGCTAACATTGAGTTTTTCTTTCTTAGATCTACATTTGTTAATATTAATCAAAGTTTTAATTAAGTATAGAAGTGATAGTTTAATTAATTAACTCTTTTTAGAGAAGTGGTAGCTAAATCATAGATAATTTTTTTTGAAATAATATTTACATTAACTATTGGCAATACATCAAGGAACATTGTTTATCACTTTTTTTGCTGAATCTAAAGGAGAGGGAGGGGATCAAGTATTAATTAACATTTAATTGCAGTTGATATTGTTCGTTGAAGTGTTCATATATCCTTATTTGTTAAAAAAAATAACTTGTTCATTGATTATATTAGAAGTTTATTTTATATTTTTAAATTTAAGTTGAAATACATCTCCCTCTCTAAGTTTTTCTTTATTTAAAATAAATAAATATATATTGTATTTAATTATTTTTTATACTCACTAAATGCCTGAGTTATTTTTATTGTCCATCAGTTTTGTTATTTTTTAAAAAATGAATCCATCTTAGTTACTTTTTGTACAAAAATTCTTATTCCCTCTAAATTACACAATCTCATACAATATGAAATGCAAGACAATTTCCATTGAGGTGGGAAATGTGAAGTACCTTAGCAATACTAATTATGAATTGTGGAGTAGAATGGTCTACTATGGCCTGCTACACGATATCATACACTTCATAATAGGCAAACCTGATCCTACCACATATGAGAATCCAACCATGAAGGAATAGATCCCGTGAACAGTGGGAGAAAATAGATAAGATGGCTAGGAGTTTTATACTGACCCACTTGGAGTTGAATCTGATTCGGATCTTTAAGACCTACAAATCAACGTATGAGCTCTGGATCGCAGTTAAGGAGAAAAACCACTTCAAGTTGGAAGTAAGTGACCGGCTTCTTCTACACAACTACAACTCGTGTAGAATGAAGGAATCTGAAAATGTCCTCGACTATGTGAACAAGATGATCGTAATGCCCAAAGACCTAGTGGTTGTTGAATGTATGATTCTAGAAAGGATGCAAATAGCAACCATTCTATGAAGTCTCATGGCGTCATTCAATATGGTTGCCACATCTCTAAGGATGAACGACAACATTAAAAGTGTGACAGACCCATCTGCATAGTTGGAAATTGAGCATGACCTCTCGATGTAAGGATCGAAAGTCGAGATCTTTGATGTCGATGAAAAAGAAGAAGCAAATATGATGCACATAAATAAAAGACTATGACCTTCAAGGTGGATTTCAAGGAAAAAGTCAGAAATACCCACGTGGTTCATGCTTTCATTGCAGTAAATACGGTCATTTTAAGGTCAACTCTAAAGTGCATGAAAATAAAGGCAAGAAGAAAATTGAATTCACAATTGTCTTGGAGTGCAACTCTCTGGTCATAGACTGTGAAGGGTGGTGGATGATTCTGGTGCTACCCCTATGTCGTTAAAACAAAGGAGGGGCTAGTGGACGTCAAAGAGCCGAAGAAAGGTGAACAGAGGATCTTCATGGGAGACAACACAAACTTGGATGTAGAAGGTGTTGGGACATGCATGCTTGACCTAGGCGATAATATAATGGTACTTCAAGATATACTGTATGTTCCAGGAATATGCTAGAACCTCATATTTATTCCAATTCTGCTCAAGAAAGATTTTGAAGTTCATTTTTTAATAAACATGTATCCATAAGAAAGAATAAGAACGTCTATAACATGAGAAAGTTTGTACCTGAGCATCATATATTATGTCTTCTTGTAATAATTTTTGTTTCTAAGTATTCTTTGTGTCACTTATCTGATTATAATTTATGACACATGAGATTGGATCATCCAGGATTCAAAAAATGGATCAAATGATCAAATCTGATCGTTTGCTTAAGATTATGGGTATAAGGACATTTCCTTGTGACATTGTCTAACTGGTAAAATGATGAGAAAACACTTCTCGATGGGAATTTGATCAAAGGAGTCATTAAGCTTGATCCATTCCGACATATGCGGACCATTGAGCATCAGTACATATAGAAACAAGGAATACTTCATAACATTCATTGATGACTTATCTAAGTTCTCTAATATCTATCTTGTGGGAAGAAAGATAGAAGCCTTTGAAACATATAAGAAATACTAGATAGAAATAGATACAAAATTGAGAAAATCAATTAAGACCTTTAGGGCTAATACATGTGGAGAACATACCTCAAAAGAGTTTAAGTAATACTGTATTCAAGCAAGTATTTGTAAATCAACTACAATGCTTTATACACCACAACAAAATAGTGTAGATGAAAGAAAGAATAGAATACTGATAAATGCAATAAGATGTATGTTTTCATACTTAGGACTCTCAAAGAAATTTTGAGGAGAAATAATATTGACCGCTAACTATATGCATAACAGGATTCCCACCAAGTATGTGGAATCAACACCAAATGAAATTTGGAGTGTTTTGTGTTATCTTCGAAAATAGAGATGTGTTGCACATGTCTTGGTACCGAGTTAACTTAGAGATAAGCTAGATTTCAAGACATTAAAGTGCAAATTTATTGGATATAGTAAACACTATAAAGGTATATGTTCTTCCATGAAACTAAAGATCTAATCGAAAGTCGTGATGCTACCTTTCTTGAAATTCATCAAGAGAAGGAGTATGAAGTAGAGGAACCAAATCCTTTTATGGTCTATAAGACAATGAAGACGACTTATAGATAATACAATAATTAATAGATGATATTGATCATCCACACATTGAGAATGACATTTATTAATGAAAATCCTTTTACAAGAAGTGAGTGATTTCACGCAACCCACGAGTATAATCGATAACAAGAGACCTAGAACACAACTACATGGATGAAATATTATCATTTTTATGGGTATGAGGCATCGTGTTACACTGTAGACGATGATGTAGCGGATTGTACAGATCCCATATCTTTTAATAAAGTAATAGCTTCGAATGAGTCAGAATCATGGAGGTCATCACGAAGGATGAGCTGGACTCAATCGAACAAGATAATATATGGGAGTTATGTGATTTCCCATAAGGTAGGTAATCCATAGGATGTAATTGGATCAAGAAAAAGTTCTGAGTTGATGTTGTTGTTGATAAATACAAAGCAAGATTATTTGTCAAGGGTTATTCTCAGTAAGCAGGAATAAACTTCTAGGAAACCTACTATTTGGTTGCTAAGTTCGCATTGATATGGTTGATCTTACCTATAGTCGTATATATGATTTTGGAATTATTCCAAATGGATGTGAAGATGGCATTCCTTAATGGAGAATTAAGTGAGGATATTTACATGAAACAAACGCATGGTTTTCATATGGAAGGGTATGAGAAAAGAGTTTATAAGTTAAGAAAGTCATTGTATGGCTTGAAATAGTTTTCACGGGAATGATATCTTAAGTATCATGAGAAAATTATCCAATGTGGATTTGTTGCGAATAAGTTGAAGAATTATGTATATGTAATGAAGAGTGGGAGCAAGTTTGATATCATGTCATTGTATGCGGATGACATTCTACTCGCGGGTAATGACATAAGAAAGCTCAACGAAATTAAAGAGAAACTAAATAGTGAATTTGAGTTCAAGGACATGGACGAATCATCCTATTTTTAAGAAGGGATTTTATCACTTGTGCCCCTCCGAGATATCGCAATATCAGTTATGCCCCTATCTTTTTGGTAATATCAGTTGTGCCCCTCACTTCTTTCTCCGTCATCAGTTGTGCCCTTCCATCAGATTGACCGTCAAAAAATTTAAATAACCATAGTTTACTCAAACCATGGTGTGGTTAAGAGGGATATTATGGTCAGAACAAAACTAATACCAGTAATGAATTTACCCCTTTACGAGTAATAAATTAATAATCACTAATCACAATACAGAGTGGCATGAAAAAATGGCAAAACCACGGGGGCAAAATCGCCGGAGAATCCTGTGTCATCGTAGCCCTGTCACTGCGGAGCGATCCTTACCAGAGGCCCGAAGCATACCGCCGCCGTCACCCTCCCTCTGGCGCACCTCCTCCTCGTCGGCGTCGGCCAGGGGATCCTCCACTCGGTCTCCATAGGAGGAGAAACCTCCGATCCGAGCGACACACCCCGGTGAAGCCTTCGTGGGGCAGGAGGGGGGCGTTTGGGGCTGTAGAAGGGGCGGCGGAAGAGGGAGGAGAGGAGCTTGGAGAGGAAGGAGGGGCAGCGGGTTCTGGAAGCTTCGGCTTCTACATGTATCTTTACGCTCCTTAAGCTTTGAAGTTTAGAGCTAAAAAGGACTAATTTCATCCGGTCTCTTTCTCGATGTTAGAAATGAATAGGAATGATAGGGGTCTCTTTCTGGATGTTAGAAATGAATAGGAATGATAGGGGTTTATTCTCGATTCTTTTCTCCATTTTGTTCGTCATTCCAGAGAGACTAATTACACCAGAAAAAGTGCTGATCAAACAGTTGAAATTAACATTACAGCCTGTGATGATCTGTTCAGCATCGCAGAGGATCCAAATCCACTGAACCCGTACAGGAATTTCAATGAGGTCGGCAAGGCATTTAATTTGGATGATGTAGACAGTCAGTGGAGTCCATTCAAGGCCCCAAAATCGCAAAAAACAAAACAAGAAAACAAAAACTGCAGGAGCAAAGAACATGAAGAGACTGCAAGCACCGAAGATGACACTTTGAGCACATTCCCAACATTGCATAGAACCATCCATAGTGCTAAAAGAAGCAAAGCTTGAAGATATAATAGTCTAGGAACCATTTCTGTAGAAGTTGAATGTTATATTTCCTTGTTGTTGAAAAAATAGAACGTGGGTTGTGATGGGGAGGGAGAGAAGTGGCGGTGTCGTCGAAGTTGAGGGCGTAGCTGAAGGGATCGTAGTGGGAGCTGTAGTGTGTCTTCTTCTTCCGGCTTCCGCTGCCAGTGATAATGCGCCTCCTGACGGCGGCGCTGGCTTTCCAGAAGAGGGCACTGAGCCTTCTGCTGTCCTGCTCCTCCAGGAGGATGGCCATGGCTTCCATGGCTGCCAACATCACCACCATGACTACTGGCATTGGGAGAGATGGGTTAGTTCTGATGGGAGGAGGGGCCGAGCTGAGGCGTGGAGAAGAAGAGGGGTTGGGAGTGGAAGGGGGTGGAGGAGGGTTCGATGGGGTTACCGCCAACTAGACATGGAGAGAGATGGTCGCTTGGAGAGGATGCTGCGGAGGAGCAGGGGCGGAGAGTGCAGGGGAGGAAGAAGGCAGGCCGGGGGTGGGGGAGGAGTTCCGGGCAGCGAGGGAGGAGGAGGAGGTTGGAGGAGGAGGAAGAGGATGGAGGAAGAGGAGGAAGAAGAAGAGGATGAGGAAGAGGGTGTCAAAATGACCACTAAATCCTTTTTTTAAAATTAATTCCTCTTATGTCCTCATAGTTAACGTCCGTTTGCACTGTAGATGGACGGCAACTAACCCAACGGGTACAACTGATAAAATGACAAGAAGTGAGGGGCACAACTGATATTATCAAAAAGATAGGGGCATAACTGATATTGCGATATCTCGGAGGGGAACAAGTGATAAAATCCCTTTTAAGAATTCATATTACAAGAGACGAAGATTCAAGGACATTGAGTCTTAGTCACGAAAAATATTTGCATATTCTATTAAAGAAATTTAGAATTCAAAATAACACTCCAACTCCTACACCAATTGTGCTTGGAAAAAGACTCACCAAGAGTTAAATGTTCTGAAAATGGGGCAAAATCTTTAGAAATTTGGTATGCACAAGCGGTGTGAAGTATGATGTATGTGATGATGTGCACTCGACCTGACTTGGCTTATCCAATTACCCTAATTAGTAGATATCAAAGTAATCCTGAACCAATACATTCGAAAGTTCTAATGAAGATTTTGAAACTGATATATCAAGTTGAATCACTTGACATAGTAGGATACTCCGATGCAGATTTCGGAGGGGATGTAGATGACAGGAAATGTACGCCAGGTTACTGTATCATGTTTGGTGGAAAAGTCATTTCTTGAAGTAGTAAGAAAATAAGGTTGCGTATCTAGAAATACACAGGAGATAGAATACATTGCATGTAGTATGGTCACCACTCATACAATTTGGATTAAACGCTTTCCGGAAAACTTAAGCCTTGAATTGGTTAAAGGATCGATTGAAATGTATTATGATAATCAAGTTGCAATAAGCTTGATAAATGACGGGGCTAATTGTTCTAAAGGAAAGCACATGAAAATCTAATATCACTATATACAAGATATAGTAGCAAAACATGAAAATACGACAACCTATATACCTATAAATGAAATGTTAGTTGATTCCTTAAACGAGTGAATACTAGCTAGCATCTACATTAAACATGTTGATTTAATGAGATTCAAGAATGCATGAGTCAAGGCAGAAGGTTTCACAAATAATAATAATAATCAAAATAGACATTTCTATACATAACACGAATAAGGCGATCCGTCAGAGCCCCCGACGATGGGAACTCTCTAGGTTTTTTTTTTTGCGAGAGGAGAAGAGAATGGGCTATGTGAACTAAATTGTTAATGCCGATACACGTTTATGTTGGTAATGTTTTATTTCTCTCTCGATGCCATGCTTATTAGTGAAGCTTGCAGAAATAACCATGCTTTGCTTTTCATTATTTAATAGAACTTGATGTATATTTTCATGGTGAGAAATCTCACACGTAGTTAATAACGAATTTTATTTTTCCCATCTTCTCTTGTAATCTCAACGAACTTCATGTATGTTTTCCATATTGTCCTTTTGGAGGAGCTACTCGTGCATTGCAAAACTTTCGCATTCATTCTTCAAGATGATGACCTTGATACGGAGCTGCTAACTACGACGAATGCGCTAACTATGTATATGACGCCGAAAATAGACCGATTTGATATCACCCTTCAATTCGAATTAGCAAAAACAATGTCTCCTTGCATAATATTGTTCTTGAGAAATGTCCTGCTTTGGCCCATTCCTCGAAAGACGTTTTTACGGGATCCCTATCCACCATAATTTTCACTTCTTATTCCGGCGAACGAATAATCATTGAGTCCTCCTCTTTCCGGACAACACATACAAAGAGACCCACCAATAGTCAAGTTTTTAGTGAACCTCTAAGATTAGGGAAATCCTATTGATTGCCACTTTCTCTAGACCTTCAGGAAAAGCATGAAAAAAGACTCGAATGGTACAATCCCTCCGTCACCCCAGAATGAAAGGGGTGATCTCGTAGTTCTTGGTCTGTGAAGATGCGTTATTAGGTGCTCCATTTTCCCATTGAGGCTGAACCTAAACCTGTGCTCGAGATAGCTGCCCATACACTGATAAGGGATGTATGTAGATCATTGATATCATAAATTATATTACTTAATAAAAATACTGAATTGTCTAATAAGAAAGAGAAGAAAGGTAGCTTACTTCATGAAGTAGATAACCTTACCTACTTCAAACTCATTTTGAACCAATTTTTTTATATTTTTTAGAAAATACTACTGTAGATTTTCATCACTATATCTCCCTAATATGTCATTCCAATTTAATCGGAAACAAAGACTCGCATGCCATCCATCTAGAACATGTAATTTTAACGGTCTTTGAATTGTTGTAATCGACATGTTATGGATGGATGGCATATGAGTCTCTGTTTCTGATTAATTTTGAATGACATATTAGAGCGATATAGTTATGAAAATCCATGATGATATTTTCTAAAAAAAATAAAAAAATTGACTAAAAATAAACATGAAGTAGAAGTATGCTCCATTTCCTCCAAAAATATATGTATATATTACTTTCTAATGTTATTTCACGATTTTCGGAGAACAAGAAGATAAAATGCAATCTTGGGCAAATAAGGATAGAAAAAAGGAAATTATATAGTTGATGTCACCACCATTATATATTTTTTATGATTTTCAAACTAAAACTAAAAATACAAAAAATATTTATGTATTTCTATTGATCCCTATCTTGACCATATCCCATTTGTGCCCAATTATCCGAGCGTTGTCATCCTTTTTTTAGATAATCAAGGTCATTCCCCTACTTCTATCCTTCAACACTTTTTTTTAGAAGGGAGGTCGAGGGATTAAATCTTGATCTTTTGTTTGTGGAGCAACTGTTCAACCATCAGACCAATTGCTTAGTTCAACTTATCCAACTACAACTTAAATCCACTCAGTGTGGTTACTTGACTTTGTATCATTAAAATCTATTTCCGATCATATCCCTCTGGTTTTTTTAGTATTGTGCATTTCACATTGTTTGGCCTTGAATTCTGGTAAGGATATGTAAAATCATCTTTTTAGGGTCTATGTGATTTACATGAATAACGTTGTTGTTAGCCACATGCTGATCAAGTTGATATGTTGTGTAGATGTGCTAATATTTTACGAGCTTAATTGTACTTTCAAAATTTAAAGAAAACTGACTGTAAAGCAACACGCCTTAATGTACTATTTAAATCAGCAATAACCGCACACTCACACATTAAAAAATATTTTTCAATTATGTTTTCGAATATATCTTCCTGCAACGCACGAGTTTACCTACTAATTTACTTTCAACATAAGGTTGACTGAAAAGTTACCATTTTGTGCATCAAAAGGATTTCACATCAATCTATTTATTAATGCACATCATTGACATGTTGATTGCTAATTAGAAAAAAAGCACCATAGATGATATGAATAAGCTCCTTAGTTCAGAGTTTGACATGATGGACCTTGGTGTAGTGAATAAGATTTTGGGGATGGAGATAATTGGAGATCATGCAAAAGGGAAGCTTTTCTTATCTCAGAAGAACTACATTGCAAAAGTTTCACAGAGATTTGGGATGTCTACAACCAAGCCTCCGGGCACTCCATCCATCGTGAATATTCATCTCTTCTCAGTCAAATGCAGAGAAGGACCACACGTCTCGTGTTCCCTATGCTGACACAATGGGGAGTTTTATGTATGCCATGGCATGCATAAGACCTGATATCGCTCACTCTATGAGCATTGTTAGTATATTCATGGGAAACCTAGGGAAGGAGCATTGATTAGCAGTCAAGTGAATTTTCCACTATACAGAAGTGATTCGGAATATGTGATCGTTGGATATTCAGATTCTAGCTATGCTATAGATGTCGATCGGAGGATATCAATAACAAGCTACATTTTCACTTGGGGGGTGTTTGGAAGGCTACTTACAAGCATCAGTTACTTTATCTACCACAGAAGTAGAGTACATGGTTTGACAAAAAGCTGCAAAGGTAAGCATTAAGGCTGAAGTGCTTAATTAGAGATCTTGGTCTATAATCGGATCAAGCCATAATATATTGTGCTAGTCTCAGTATAATATGCTTAGCCAAGGAACACGTGCATCATGAGAGAACCAAACGCATAGATGTTAGATATCACTTCATTCATTATGAGAATAAGACAAAAGTGAAGAAGGTTGGTACATCAAATAATCAAGTCGATATGTTCATGAAGGCACAATCCCTTAGAGTAAGTTCATATATTGTTTAGACTTGCTTAGTGTCGATAATTGGTAGTAGCCCCAAGGAGGAGCTGACGACGACATGATGAAGGTTGGCAAAAGCTTCTCAGAGGATTTAAGTCAAGGCGAAAATTGTTGATATGCCTTGAATCCTAACCATCTAGCACAGGTTGAAGAACCATCTTATACACCCCTTCTGCCGTATCATACACCAACAAGACGATGGTCTCGTTGTTGAGGTTGGAGGCAATGACCCTGGTGAATTTTTATTAACAATTCTATTTGTACTTGGATATATGGATCCGTTTGTATCATGTATTTGCTTATATGGGAGCAATGTATAAACTCCCCTAGGGTTAGGGCTCGTAGTATACTCACTATTCTTCTTTCTCCTTATAGTGAAAAATCAATTATCGTCATCCAATGACATAGCCCAGTTACGTGAGAATCTTGTAAATCCATGCGTTCCTCGCGATTGTGTGATTGATCATGTTTGTGTGTGCTTCTGCTATTCACAACGTCATTGATTATCTCTATTAAATGGTCTTTGTACCTTTTGTCATGTGTAGCTAGTCACTCCTATTCACGTCTCACAGTACCCAAACGAATTTAATAAAAAAACATCTTACAACATTATATCTAACAATTATGCGCTTCAACTGCATAGATCAATGATAAGCTCTCAACAAAACCACGAAACAAAAAGAGATAAGTGAGATCAAAATTATGCATTTTGGCCATTTTATCAAGGTCACCGAAAGTGATGCATCAATGCTCAATAGAAATTTTGGAAGTTCTTTTATATTTTTACATTTTTTCGATTCAGGAAGTTCTTTTATATTTTACATTTTACATTTTTATTTATATTATTGTGTACCTGTTATAAGAAGAATTAAGTTAATTAGAGTTAGTATAATTTCTACATAAAATGTGGAAGTTTGTATAATATATATACAAAAAGATGTGTAGTTCTTTTTGGTGTTTTCTATTTGTATTTCCTCTCTCTCCCTACTCTATTGTTAGTATGGATTAGGGCCATGTTTTTACATATTTACAACCTTTCATCTTCTTTCTTTATTTCTTTCCTTATTCTTTTATTTATCCAAATTAATATTAAAAATATGTTCTTATTCACGAGCTTTATTTGTTAAGAGATTGTATTTAATGGATATTTATAGGTATTTTACCTCGTATTTTAGATAAGATGAAAGAATAAATGAGATGAATCATGGATTCATTACAACATTTCTGCACATTTCTTCGATCACTAGTGATGATGGGGTAGCTGCTACTTCTTGATTGATGGTAGCATAGGCGCGATAACTGCACATATCCTATAACCATATGTGTAGGATTTATGAGTTTAGGCTTTGGCGATTTTGGTTTGGTAGGGGATTGCTCTTTAGGGGTATATTCTATAGGATTGTATATGAGGGGGAGTTCATGAGAAGAAAACATGTTGTGTGAGGCCTTATATTAGATGGGCTAGAGGATCTTAAACCGCTTTGGGCTAGCGGGCCTTTAAATGAGCCTCGAGTCGGCCGGGCCAGTGAGTCCCTCAAAGGGGCGAGCTAGTGCATTTGGGTTGAGCTTAGCTTAAGCTCCATCAAGAAAAAGATGGGCCAACATTTATGATCCAAGCTTGGCCCATTGTATTTTTGGATTGGGTCGAGTACGGCTACACAGGTTAGGCTTCGAGCTGGCTAGGTGGCCTGACCCAATGCTCATCCCTACTCCCGATTGATATAGGCTTTTTTCGATGGCGACAATCTCCTCATCTTACATCCTCCCATTGGGAAACCACAAAGATCATTTTAAAGAGAGATCGATGCAATGAATGATACATTTGGATCTATTAAACTCCTAGAAATTGCATGCAATTGATCGGAACCATTAACGCGCTCAAGTTTTATGTGGTCTTTGGTCATTTGGAGTAGAATAAACTATTTTTTAGGAACATAAGAGAGGATTTTGAAGATTTTGAGGGGAAGAAAAAGAAGGTAATATATTAAATATATATATATATATATTCATAACATAATTTTTAACTTTTGATACTAATCGTTATATTGTATTTAGATAAGGAATCTAGGATGTAGTTAGATTAACTCAAGGATGGTCAAGACGGTGGGGTCAAGTTGATAGTAGGGTTCTATGTTGGACATAGCACGATTAGAGGGCTTGTGGTGCTATTTAAATATCATAGAGGTTGTGATGTAATTAGATAAGGTTTAGGGATCATGACGTTAAAATCCCTTTTTCTTCTCACTTTTTTTGTCTTGTTATTATGCTATCTTTTATCTCATTAGTGGTATAATTTTAATGATGTACATACGTCTAAAATGTCATGCATGATCAACAAAAAATTGATTTTGCTTGGGATGTTCTTTCAATTTCAGAAATAACTCAATTCTTTTAAGAATATGAATATAAAAGTAATTTAAAAAAATTAAAAACCTGACTATTTCGATAGTGCCCCCCAAATTCCAAATTTGCCTCCCCCGCCTCCAACCGTCGATGATGAAGGACCCGTTCGAGGCGGCGCTCGAGGAGCAGCAGTCGCCGCCGGAGTCTCCCGTCCCTCCTGACGACGAACCCCTCGCTGACGATGAGGATGCCGACGTCGTCTCCCACCCACCTTCCACCTCTGCCTCTACCCCGGCGACCGTCTCCGCCGCAGCAGCAGGAGGAGGGGGTCCTGGGGGCACCGGTCGCGGTAAGGAGGAAGAAGAGGACGAGGATGAGGAGGAGAACATGGATGTTGAGCTTGGACGCATCGCTTCCGGTGACCCTGATAAGATGGCCAAGATGCAGTTAGTCATCGTTTCGATCTCCCTTATCTCTTTTGTGCTTCGTGGTTCTGTCGAGGGCGTATCGTTGACCTACGCAGTTGAAGCGTATAATTGTTAGGTTTTTCTATTGTAGGACGCTTTTTTTGATTAAATTCGTATGGGCACTGTGAGACGCGATTAGGCGTGCCTGGCTACACACGACAGAAGCTGCAGAGACCGTTTAATAGAGATAATCCATGATGGTATTTTGGTTTTAGAGTTGTCCGTTCTAGAGGTCGTTCTCTACATCATCAGAGTACAATGTGTAAATGTTTGTATCTCTATTTAAGTAGAGTGGATGGTAGTTGTTCTGAAAAATTTACACAAAAAAGAGTGTTCTTGCTTATGGCTTTCCTTTTTTAACTCTTTTAAAGGGGGCTTGCTCCCTAACGGGCATGCAGTAGGCCAACTCTTATAGAATATGAAGAAATTATTCCCGCCAGTCCGTAATATGAGTACACACTCCCTCCTGTTTTCTTCTCCGTTTCAATTGTTTGTTACAAGAAGGGTCCAACTCCCAGTACCTTGTAGCCTGGATCCTCTGCAGTCCTGATGTTTCAGAGGTTGTTGGGTCTAATTACTGTTATCAATTTTATATCAAAGCTTACCCGACCACCATCACCTTCATTGCTTGCCCCTAAAAGGATGACCACTCACATGGCTGGTTGTTGGTGTTCAATTGTCTACCAAGTAGGGAAACTGAAGCTATCTTGGACATGATTGAGAAACCACGATGGAAGTCGAAGATGGCTTTTGTAATAAGACCAGACGATGTAAGGGGTCTCACCCGATGGAGAGGCTCTCTTTCTCCGTCCTCGATGAGATGCTAGAATTAGACCAGATTGGTTGCCTAATTGCTGGTCGTTGAAGACCCAAGATCTCATTTAAAGAGTTTTTCTTTTGTTAGCTTAGACATAAGGATTACAAAGATGAAACATATTTAATCGCTTTGATCTAAATATGATCTGTTTTTTCTTCTTTAGGAACAATAGATATTAACATCCAATTTTTCTTTCGAAAATGAATGGCACAAGTGAGGACACTGTTTATATGGATGGAACCGAGGTGATCAGAATTCATCTAGGATTGACATTGCTTTTGGCATTTTTCTTGGTGTGCTCACACATGTTAGTTAGATAACAACACCAACAGAGAGTTCGCCAATGACATGAGAGATCAATTTGTGTACCGAGGAAAGGATTCGAGAACGCGAGACCATGTCTTGAATAAATGATGGATGAGGTGCAATAGAATTGGTGCAACAATCTTTTTCTTTTAAATAGTTGGTGAGAGACAACTAAATCTCTTTCTGTAGCAGATAAAAATTCAGAAATGCTCTACAGTATTACATTTTAAACTGGGAGTAGATTTGCCACATTGAAGGTATATCATCTACTTTGTACTGTAGTTAATGTTTTCATATGTCTAATAGTTGTCCCTCTTTCCTAAGTGGGATATGGTGAGAGGAGCAACTAGGGTACTAGGTGGACCGAACTCTATTGAATGGACCTATGTTCATTCCAGTTAAGTTATCCAGAACTTGTGTTTTATTTGAAATATGTTTTTTAACTTAAGTCGAGCTTGATTTCATTTTGGATATCCAATGTTTAAGTTTGTTCATTAGCGATTTGTTAATGATTTAGCTTGAAATGAACTTATTTGAACAAATATGTGATGAGATATCTAATATTTAAATACACTAGTTTAACAAGGCAAGCATGATATTGAAAAATGTGGCAGGACATATGCAGTTTGGCCATGCTATTTTGAAGAACGACTTGTATGCAGTTTGACTCTGCCATTCTCAACTCTGAATATATGAATATTTGAATTGTATTAATTTACGTGAATGTTTATTGACATTTTTTCCAGACGATATATTTATACATATGGTAATATAATACAATGCTATATGCATCTATTATTAAACTTGTGGTTTTATTCAGCCATCATGTTTTATTTCCATATTCATCTCGTTGAGATTCTAAAGCTTGGTTTAGAGTTAATGTTCAATTCATTATGAAACGAATGATTTTTTTGAAGTGCTTCAGAATGAAGTTAGAGTCTAGCGGGAACATGGTTGGTACATTTACCATCCTTAGGACTTAGTAAACATCATCCTTTTTCCACTTCAGTTGAATATTATTTGAGGAACGCCATCCTTACAAGTAACTTATCTTGTTACATTTAAAACTCTAATATATGTTCATGCACCAATGATGTAATCATCTACCTTGGGTCTTAGGAAATTGGGATAATTATAACAGGTTTTTAATATTCTCCTTCCTGTTTTGCTAATGGATTTGTTAATATTGAAAAGAGATTGGTCTCTATTATAGCCTATGGAAGCGAGATGTGACTGTAGTGCAGAATGTGGAGGAATTTAAAATTGAGGACAAGACATGTTAGAGCTATAATCAATGCCAAAATTTCTTGACATGTTTATTTTTTTTAAGGAAGAAGGGTGTGGCAGTGTAAAGACGGGCACACAAAAACTTTATATTCACACGTTAGTTCAAAGATAAAGACTCACGAAGGATCATGGCATGACCCATCATGGATATGGAAACACGCAATCATGATTTGGATACAGATATTTAATAAACATAAATGGATTATCTTGTAGATAATAAATGCCCTCTAACGCTTTTTCAATATGATTATTTTTGTAAAGTTGAAATTGCTAGCTAATTAAATCAAAACTAATAATCTAGAAAGACAACAAAATAAAATATAATATTATATTAAATATAATAATTTTTATAATAAATGATTAAATAATATATAGTTCTATATTTTTATTCCCACATTCGAAAATGACTCCAGATCCAATAATATATAGTTTTATATTTGGAGATACACACACAAGTTGTTGTATGTATATACAATATACATACATAAATTCAGCAATGTGGATATCTGTGTCCTTATCCATCAAAAAATGTAACCATATCACGGATTTGTATCCTAAAAAATGGAAAACAATTTCCATATTCACAAAAAATAAAAACTCATCCACATCCGCATTTGTATATGCCCAAAATAAAAAATTCATATCCATATCTGCTTAAAAACAGATACGTTGATGAACATATACATATATTATCCGTATCCGGTCGCATCCATACTCACAAGCCACAATCCCCAAAGAATGGTGTGAACTAAATCTTCTTTGGCATCATGACGGTCATAAACAATCATGTAGACCCTCAGAATTCGTGAACGCTATCAATAAACACACCATCAAGATCAGCCTCCACACAAATGCCTCTTGATGTAGGACAAGAGAAGGAAAGGTGGTCCATGTCCTCCAACCCCTCAATAGCGATGGTTGGAGCACTTAGACCCATGGACAAAGCTGTCCGTTGGAGATTGTCATCATTTGGTCTCTCCCAAACAAGCAAAGGAAAACTTCGGCCCGTCACAAGATCCTTCAATTGTATATATGCCCTAACGTCGACATAACAATCCCATGGTTAAAACCATATATGCGTAAAGCACCTTGCAGGCCTTCTTTAATGTGAACTGACCATCCACTTGCGTCAAAAGTTCCCTCTCAACCGAGGGACCCAACAATTGAGAAAGAGATTTAGCCAAAGCAACACACGCTAATCCGATATCTCAGAATGAAAATCAGGGGATCGGCTCACCGACCTAGGCCTCTCTCACCAACATCTCCCAGTTCTTCGCCATAGCAAACAACATGGGAAACATAAGCACAAGGGTCCCTGTTTGGTCCACTCATCCCTCCAAAAGCAAGGCCCTAAATGTCGGTTTCGATCACCATTTCGGTGACCGATCAAAATAGAATTTCGGTTGAATTTTGATCAAAATTCGATCGAAATTTCGGTTATTTTTTGTACTAGGGCTCCTATATTTTGGTCATTTCGGCCATTTCGGTCGAATTTCGATTTCGACAGGATATCGATATTCGATCGAATTCCGTTGAAATTTGAGGCCATGTCCAAACGTGAATAGCACTGCCATTCCTCAACACGTCTCATGGAGGGGGAGACCCGATGGAGAACAAAGAAAATACCCCTCTAAAAGGTTAAGGGCAAATACATCAACGCAGACTGCCTTGATAGACCCGTTGAAGTATGTAGATCTTCATTAACAAAGAATAAAGCAAGTTAGGTTCACTGCTTGAAATACGAGAAACTCATTTTTAATATGAAGCAGAAACACCTTATTCATTGATCCGAGATCATGACAGGCAAATCCCATCTCTTAGATAACATTATCATCTTCCAGCTAACCAAGGGAATGTTGTGAGAGACCTTCGAGCTTGATTAGAAGAATTGTTGCATCAAAGTCTCCAAACGCTCGCGAATCTCCATAGGAAATAACTTTGAGAACAAAAAGAAGATCAAAATCGTAGGCAAGACCACCTTCAAGAGCACAAAGTGACCTCACCTCAGCAACCCTCTAGCTCATGTCCTAAATTGACTTATTCAGTATGATGACTGATGGACAATAAATTCATAGAAAATCTGGAGCATGTAAGACATTCTGCAGACTCATAAACATCATTTGGCAGATTTTCCCCAGATCGGTAATGATGACAGAGTGACCAAGAGGAATCGAGCTATAAACAAACTGTTTTTTGTTGCCACAATGACAATGATGACAAGAAGTTCACGAATCTATTATCCCTTCTGTGAAGTCAGCGCTTTGATAGGGTGTAAGAGCATGGTCGATACCTAGGGATGAGCATTGGGGCCAGCCCTTGTAGGCGGTGCAAGGCCCAAGCCCAATTAATATTGTGAAATTTGGGCTAGGTTGAGACCCAAAAGAATATTAAAGTACGACCCAAGCTCGGCCCAAAACTAATGGTCGGGTTTGGGCTATGGATCCAGACTAATAATCCAAAAAGTTCCTCATTCATTAATGTTGGAAGAAATGAACGAGAGGACCTCTATATTCCAGGGAACCCTAGGCTCTCTTATATAGAGGAAGCCTATGGGTAAATTACATAATACGGAACAACGAAAATAAGCATGACACATAAATACACAAATACTAGAAATATCTCTACACTCCCCCTCAAGATGGAGCATAGATGTCAATCATGCTCAGCTTGGAAGAACATTTCTGAAACGGCCCTCTGAGCAATGGCTTAGTAAAAATATCTATAGTATGCTCTCCTGAACTAACTTGGGAAGTAGAAATCAACCCCTTCTAAATCATATCCCTGGTATAATGGCATTCTACCTCAATATGCTTCGTCCTTTCATGAAATGCGGGATTATTAGTAATAAATAACGCTGCTTGATTATCACATTGTAACTCCATGGGTAATGGTACATCTATATGCAGGTCTGCCAATACGGCTCGAACCCACATCATCTCCGTACTTGCCTGTGCCATGACTCTGTACTCAGATTCAGCACTAGATCTAGCCACCACTGTTTGTTTCTTGCTTTTCCAAGAAACTAAGGAACTGCCAACAAACACTGCAAAACCTGAGGTAGATTTCCGGTCTCTAGGACATCCTGCATAATCCGCATCAGCGCAAGCAGAGATAGAAAGATTTGTTTCTTTCCTGAACAACAATCCTGTTGTATCTGTCTGGGCTGTTCCATGAACTGACTCACCCGACTAACTACAAAGGCAATGCCAGGTCTGGTGATAGTAATATAGAGAAGTTTTTCCACCATTTCTTATATATTATTTTGTCAACTTCCTCTGTATCATCTCCATATAGCTTCATACTAGGATCCATGGGAGTAGTAGAGGGTCGACACCCAATTATACCTGTCTCAACAAGCATATCTGTAATGTATTTCCTTTGGGTCATCACAAGATCCTGCGCGTTCCTCGCAAACTCCAATCCCAGAAAGTATCGTAGAGTACCGAGATCCTTCGTCACAAATTGATGGCCTAAAAATGCTTTTGCCATCTTTATCCCCTGCATGTCATCTCCCGTAACAAGTATATCATCAACATATACCATAATAACAACAGTACCTCAGGGAGTCTTCTGGACAAAAAAAGAGTTGTCAGCATTTGATCTTATGAATCCTTGCTTCTGAATAAGATCTGAAAGCTTTTGAAATTAAAACCATGCCCGCGGACTTTGTTTAAGACCATATATGACCTTGTGAAGTCTACACACCATATGACATTCCCCCTCAACAATAAACCCCGAAGGCTGCTGCATGTAGACTTTTTCCTGCAGGTCTCCATATAAAAAAGCATTTTAGCTGGAATAAGGGCTAATCACGTATCACTGCGACTGACAGATAACACATAGAGTTGAATGACGGGCCACCGGGGAAAAGGTGTCCATATAATCCACGCCATAGGTCTGAGTGAATGCACGGGCCACTAGTCTTGCTTTGTAGCGATCAAGGCTGCCATCTGCATTATATTTAACAATAAAGACCCATTTACTACTAGGGGTGTCTATCGAGTTCAACGAGCCGAGTTGGCCTCAATTCAGACTCGAACTCGATATGAAACCCAAGGCTCGAACTCGGGCTCGATAAGGGTCGAGCCCTACATCACCAACTCGAACTCGAACTCGTCGAGTTCGAGCTGACTCACGAGTCTCTTATCGAGCCACGAGTTTCTGAGCTGGCTCATGAGCCTCAAAATGAGCTGGCTCACGAGCCTCTTATCGAGTCATGAGTTTCTGAGCTGGCTCATGAGCCTCAAATGAGCAGGTTCATGAACCTCTTAACGAGTCATTGTTACATTTTATACATTAAATGCAAATGACATTTGTAATTTGATTATTTTACTCTTTTTTGTAGCTTTTTGGGCAAGCAAAATGTTAACCTTTATTTTATATCAAACTCAATGTGGAAGTTTCGGTATATATGTTTTCGAACTTTTTATTAAGCGGGGGAAACGAGTTATCGAGTCGTGTTTCCGAGTTGAACAATGCCCAACTCGGACTCGACTCGATAAGCTAATGAGCCATAAAACCCAACTCGGGCTCGTTAAGGTTTCGAGTCCGGCTCGTGAGCCCTTAACGAGCCGAGTCCGAGTTGAGCTCATCGAGCTCAAGCTTTCCTGACAGCCCTATTTACAACTGACCACAGAAGCTCCTGGTGGAGCATCAACCAAGCTCCATGTAGCACGAGATCGCAATGCAACCATTTCCTCTTCCATATTTAATCGCCAGCTGCTGTCTTTCAAGGCATCCTGATAGTTCCGTGGTATCTCCACGGTAGATAGGGCAATAGCGAATCTATGAAAATCACCAGTGAGGCGATATAATGAAACCTGTGAAGCAAGCGGATAAGACGCACACGTCCGCTTAGATTTCCTCAAGGCAATAGGTACATCCAAATCATCATCAGTGTCCACCTGTACATCATTGTCCTGCACTTGTGCATTGTCAGTCCCATCATTACTAATATCATCTAGATATACCTGGGGCGTGGTGGATGAATGACGACCTCCATCAGCAGGATTCTGGCGACGATTATAAAATTTTGGTAGAGGTGGTACTCGTGGTGGTGGTGGTGACAGTGGTGACGGTGGTGGCACAACAAAATTAGGTACGTAATCAGATTGACATACAGGAGGAGGTGTGATGCAGCGTGAATCAAATATATAGGGCTTTATTTATTTAATTTTGTCCGATAATTAGAGTCTCATTTTATTTACAAATAATTGAGTCCTCGCATTTTTAATTTAAATAAAGAGATCATGCGCGATCTCATTTTAGTAGTTAGAGTCAATTAGAGATTTGAATTTATTTCAAATCAATTAGTTAGTCAGTTAGAGTCAAATTAGGATAGGTAGTTTGAATTTGAATTGGAATTTCTATTTTTTTAATCTCATCCCTCCTATATAAAGGGATGATAGGCTATTGTTTTTAGACAGGTCAGATTATATGAAAAAAATTGAGATTTATCTCTCTCTTCTCTCTATTCCTTCTCCCTCGACGCGATCTTCGCGCTTCTTCCTCCTCGAATCTCGCGCAACCGGCGCGTTTTCTCTTCTCAACCCCTCCATTTTCTTCTCCACCAAAATCCACCATCAAGATATTTTTTTTTCCGTCGCCAAATTTTCAATTTTGCATCAATTGGTGTCAGAGCATGGAAATTGAATCGTTCACACGATTCGACGGTCCTGTTGCGTATTGGAAGATGAAGCTCGATCAAGCAACCCTATCACGTGGCTCACATGCGCGTTCTCGTCAACCAAAATTCAAGAAGCGCTTCCGAACAAGCATCAAGGTTCAACAATGGATAGACTATTGGTACAATGTTGATATTTTTATGGTACAAGTTGACGACGAACAAAATATTATCGTCGACCATGATCTGTGCGCTGCTCAGATCGTTGTGGATGGAAAAAACGGCAACAACGACGATGTGCTCGCTGTCCGGACCGTGTCAGGCGAAAACAATAACGTCGAGGATGATTTGCTTGCTATCCCGGTCGTTTCAGAGGAGGAAAACGCCGACCTGCTTGCTGTCCATGTATATTCAGATCTGCAAACAGAGGAGAAATGGACAAGAACGCCATCTATGACCCTCCCACGGGTTCCCGACAACGCCCGTGTGCCTCCGGCCCATTCCGCCTCCCCCGCATCCTTTGCAGCGCACGCCTTAGCCTCAGATCTTCCTCCTACCACCCCTGTTGTCACCTCCGCACCTCCAGTTTCCCTTCCCGTTGCCACCCTTGCAACCCACGCCCCACCGCCAACCCCCCCTGCCCCACCCTCACCGCTGCTACCACCCCCACGTGCCGCCCCTGAACCTCCGTCGCTGCCCACCCCGTAAACCCCCTCTCCCCTCTCTCCAGCACCCATCGCCCACCCCGCAACCCTCCTCTCCCCTCTCTCCAGCACCCCCCTTCCGTGTTGTCGCCGCCTCAGCCGCACACCGCCGCCAGCATCCCTCCCTACCCCTTTTCCCACTAACTACGCCAATGCCCGATCCCACCCTATCCACCGCCACCAAAGGTTGACCACAAAACCCCGTCGATGCTACCCTGGTGTCACCATGCGCCATCGCCATTGGGGGAACACGCGCGGCTGCCCTCGCGAGATTGGGCGCAACCATATGATCTCGAGCCGCAACCCTAGCCATAGGGCTCGACGCCGCCCTTGGAGTCGAAGCCTTCGCTGCCGGGGCCAAGGAAAAGAGCGGAGAACCCTAACAGGGGGCTCCTTATCTATGGGATTCAAATCCCATGAAATTTGGGATTGGAAGTTAATTGGAAAAATTGCAGGAACTTCCCTAGACCTAAAACCTTTGGTATAAAGGTTAAAGTAAATGGGAATGTAAGAGGAGACAATTTAAGTGAAGGGGTATGGAAATTGCAACCCACGCCCCTGCTGCAACAATATTTAAAGAGGAGTGCTGAAAGAAAGAAATTTGGGAGGCTTCCTTATCCAATTAGGATTAGGAATGTGGGTTTCACCTATTTAAAGACCCCATGGTCTAGTTCATTACCCACACCCCCTCTCCTCTTGAATTTGTGCCACTCATTTGCTATGGGTTCTTCAAAGGCGATGAAGCACGAAATGAAGATGCCCCACCAAATTTTCAAGCACCACATCGACAAGATAAAATCCGCGTGGGCACCGGCATTTGCGCCACACATGCTCTTCCGTCACGAAGTCAACGATTCCAACCATCGCCCCACGCACGTCTGGATTCCACCGTTTGCTCCACACCTCCATGGGATGATCGAGAACGCTGATTTAAATTTATCAGCCTCCAAGCCTGCAGGTCCAGCAATTCATCGGGAGACGAATTTTTCAAGCCGAGGAGAACTGATGCAGCGCGAATCGAATATATAGGGCTTTATTTATTTAATTTTGTCCGATAATTAGAGTCTCATTTTATTACAAATAATTGAGTCCTCACATTTTTAATTTAAATAAAGAGATCATGTGCGATCTCATTTTAGTAGTTAGAGTCAATTAGAGATTTGAATTTATTTCAAATCAATTAGTTAGTCGGTTAGAGTCAAATTAGGATAAGTAGTTTGAATTTGAATTTGAATTTCTATTTTGTAATCTCATCCCTCCTATATAAAGGGATGATAGGCTATTGTTTTTAGACAGGTCAGATTATATGAAAAAATTGAGATTTATCTCTCTCTTCTCTCTATTCCTTCTCCCTCGACGCGATCTTTGCGCTTCTTCCTCCTCGAATCTCGCGCAACCTGCGTGTTTTCTCTTCTCAACCCCTCCATTTTCTTCTCCACCAAAATCCACCATCAAGATATTTTATTTTTCCGTCGTCGAATTTTCAATTTTGCATTAAGGTGGCACATAAATGTTACCATCAGTAGTGGAAGGAGTCATCCTGTCACCTGTAGGCGAGAAATACATGACATTTTCAAAGAAGGTGACATCAGCACTGACATAATATCTGTTATTCACAGGATCATAGCATCGATAGCCCTTTTGAGTACGAGAGTACCCCGAAAACACACACTTGACAGCCCTAGGTGAGAGCTTGTCAATCCCTGGAGTGAGATGATGGACAAATGCAACTGAACCAAAAACACGAGGAGTTAGTGGGAATAATTCCCTGCCAGGAAAGGCAACAGAAAGAGGAACTTTCTCACCCAACACAGAAGATGGCATACGATTGATCAGATAACCTGTCATAAGAACAACATCACCCCAAAAAGACAGAGGTGCACAACTATGAATAAGTAAAGTCCGAGCCACATCAAGGAGATGACGATGTTTTCTCTCTGCAACACCGTTCTGTTGAGATGTGTAGGCACAAGTTCTTTGATGAATAATGCCACAACAAGAAGAAATGGGACAGAGCACGAGTGCAAAATTCTAATGCATTATCTGTGCGCACAGTCTTCATATTAGAAGAAAAACATTCCGAATTTCATTGATAAGATTTTTGATTACATCTCCCACTTCAGATTTATTTTTCAATAAAAAGACCCAAGACAATCTAAAGAAATCATCAACGACCACTAGGTAAAATCTGTATCCCTGGTGATCAGGTACACGACTCGGACCCTAAATGTCAACGTGCAATAACTCAAAAGGGGAGAGACTGCTCCTAGACTCACGACGAGGGAAAGTAGACCTGTGATGCTTTCCCAACTGACATGCTTCACACTGGAAAGAAGACTTGGTGAAATCTAGGGTAAGATATGACACAGCTTCTGAAGAGGAAGATGACCAAAACACAGATGCCAGGTAAAGGGAGAAGCAGATCCACTGGACTGAGATGAGACACTAGCATAGGAGGTGCGAACCAATCGATAAAGACCATCCTGCTCACAGCCACAACCAATCACCGTGCTCGTTAGAATGTCCTGAAAAATAAGAGATGATGGGTCAAATATAGCTCGACAATGCAAATCCTTTGTAAGCTGACTAATAGATAGTAAGTTCATCGAGAAATCTGGAGCATGCAAAACATTCAGCAGGCGAATGGAGGGTGTCAAACTGATCTCCCACTGTCCAATGATGGGGGAATGAGTCCCATCTGCTATTACTACTGGTCTCCCTGGAGAAACCTCCCTGTGGGATGTAAACCTATCTCTGTCCCGAAAGAGATGGTGTGTCGCAATCCATGATCCATTCCGAAACATCAGAACTATGACATGATGTAAAGGCATATATGCTGCCTGATGTGCTTGCCGTGGCTGAGGTGGTGGTAGAGGCTGAAGCTGCGATGTCTGAGTGTCCTCCTGGTGAATCAGTAGTGGCAGGAGGCATAATATCCCGTAGTCTGACGACAAGATCCTCAAACCGCTGGTCTGAGGTAGATGGCGGTGTGGGCACATCATGCTCGGCTATATGGGCAGATGCAGGAAAACCATGCTTAGAATAGCATGTATCTTCCCCATGACCTGGGCGATGCGTGGCTGACGGAAGCGGCCACCTCGACCATGAGGTCCACGACCGCGAAATGAGGAGGGGACACCTCTGCTTCGAGAACAACCATCGCTGAAGGAGGTGGCGTAGACGCTGGAGATGAAACCGAAATTCGACTGAGTCATCGATACACTTCCTCCACTGGAGGAATAGTAGCATTTGCTAGTATCTGCGAGCAAGCCACATCATACTCCGGGTCTAGTGCTGCTAGTAAGACCTCCACTATTGTAGCATTCCAGAACGTCTTCTGCTGCTCAGGGGTCGCCGTCAGTGGAATGATACTGTAAAGCTTCTCAAACATCCCCCGTAGGGATGTATACAACGAATGTAGCGGTCGACCATTCTGCTTGACCGTAAAGATGTCATGACTCATGCTGAAGTTGTAGAATCTTGGTCTCGTTCCTCATATGTGAGTACGTCACAGCAAGAATATCCCACATGGCCTTAGCCGTGGGCTGATGTAGGACATTATTGGCAATCTCCATTGTTAGAGTGCCAGAAAGCCAACTTTGGCATACAAATCATCAGCCTCCCATGAAGCATAAATCCCCATCTTCTCCACCGGCTCATCTTCGGTAAGAATGTACTTCTTACCGTTGGACTTCATAAGGCTCATGAACTGCATTGCCCAGAGCTCGCAATTCGTCCCATCCATCTTGACTATTAGCGTTGGACCTTTGAAGGCGCCAATGGAGGGCACATCAACCTTGTTTTCTGACATAGTTGCCGGAGACGAAGAACTAGGGTTCGTAGACCAATGAAGAGTCGTCTACATAAACATGTGGGGATATGAGTGCATATGTAGACTTATACACTCATACCCATGACGAGAAGAGGTGGCGCCGAGTTGGAGAAAAGGGGTGGCTTAGAGCCCATGCACGGCGCCCTTGGTGAGGAGAAGAGGTGGCGGGGTGGAGAGGCGACGGCGAGGAGGAGAGGCGACGGGGATGGGGTGGGCGGCGGATATGGGGGTGGCGGCTAGGGTTTAGGGTGGAGGCTCTGATACCATGTTGTAAGAAATGAACGAGAGGACCTCTATATTCCAGGGAACCCTAGGCTCTCTTATATAGAGGAAGCCTATGAGTAAATTACATAATACGGAACAACGAAAATAAGCATGACACATAAGTACATAAATACTAGAAATATCTCTACAATTAACAATACCATCAAGGTTCAACAAAGTGGTATGCGTATGCATTCAGACAAGTCTCTAATTAGTGATTTAGGTATATGTGGTATATATAGGGTATATGCGATAATAAAAAATTGATAAATAAACAAATATAGTTGACTTGAATTTATGTGATAAAAGTGAAATTTGAGATCCAAGAAAAAAACTTGCATATAGAGCTTGAAACATTCTCCTTCTATCAATAAAAAAAGTTAGCACACAAATAGTTGGCACTAAAATTATATAAGTATCAAACACCAAAAATAAACACAAATAACATTAGTAATGTAGTAGCTAGAATATCATAAGATAATCTAAAATGTTTAGCAATAGATATATCTCAATTAAAAGTATAACCAGATAAATGTTCAATATGATAGAATACAAGGATAAAGATCCTATGGGATCCAATTATGTTGGACACATAATGTAGAGACTTATATATGTTACGTTTTATTGTTCCGTAATTTCTATTTATCTTTTGTAAGACTCTGTAATTTACCCAAGGGTTTTCTCCCTATATAAGAGACCCGAGGGCTCTATGGAATAACACATCAGAGTATTGTTTTACTCTAACATGGTATCAGAGCCATAACCCTAACCTAGGGTTCTCCACCGCCGTCCCCCCCTCCCCCCCTCTCTCCCGCCGCCGACTCTAGGGTTTCGCCGCCTCTCCACCGGGCCTCCACCTCCTTCGTCGAGCCCTCAGCGCCGCTCCGATCGCCGCCGCCCAGCCCACAACACCGCCGCCCAGCCCACAACACCGCCCAGCCCCCGGTCTCCTGCTCGCCGCCGAGAGCTCTCCAGCCGCCGTCTTCTTGTAGTAGAGGCTCCCAAAGCCTCTACTCGTGGCCGGGGTACCGCTTCCTCACTAGGACTCGGCGTGATGTTAGATTCAAGTGCATAATCGTCTACCTATGCACTTGAATCCTACAAGGTCTTGGTAGACAATATTTTCTTGGTCTATCAGTAGATGTTCTTCTCCGACATTACGTCAGAACAGAAGCTCGATATGCCCGCCATAGGTGCCTTCAAAGGTTCGGCACCAATAGTCAAAATGGACGGGACAAACTACGAACTGTGGGCGATGCAGTTCCTCAGTCTCATGAAGTCGTGTGGTAAGAAACATATTCTTACCGAGGATGAACCGCCGGAGAAGACAGGGATCTATGCCTCATGGGAGGCTGATGATGCGTACGCCAAGGTGTGGCTCTTAGGTACGCTCATGACGGAGATAGCGAATGATGTCCTTCACCAGCCCACCGCTAAGGCGATGTGGGATATTTTGGCTATGACGTACTCTCAGGTACGCAACGAGACGAAGATGCTCCAGTTGCAGCATGATATATTTACCACAAAGCAGAATGGGAGGCCTCTCCATTCCCTGTACACATCGCTTCGTGGCATGTTTGAGAAGCTCTATAGCACCATTCCGCTTACGGTCACGCCGGAACAGCAGAAGACGTTCCGCAACGCCACTATGGTTGGCGTATTACTCGCTGCCCTAGACCCGGAGTACGAGGCAGCACGCTCTCAGATCCTAGCAGATGCCACCATCCCGTCGATGGAAGAGGTATACAGGAGGCTCAGTCGTGTACCCGTTCCGTCCAATACAGCGACTGCGACTCCGTCCGCAATGGCAGTTTCCAGGGGACGTGGTGGTTCGTCCTCGTTTCGTGGCAGAGGAAGCGGTGGACGTGGCCGCGGAGGTCGCATACGCTCTACGTGCTCATTCTGTCGCCGTACTGGTCACTCGGAGGATACATGCTATTCCAAGCATGGCTTTCCTCCTTCTGCACGAGTAGCTGATCATGTTCAGGGTCCACCAGCATCTACTCCCGATCACAGGTTCGAGGAGCTAGTGGCACGGCTTCGTGATATCATGCCACAATCGTCATCGGAAGGTGCCGATGCGTCTGATGTTGCGGCGTCGGCATCAGCTAGTACATCTGCCTCAGCAAGTGCCTCAGGTAGTCCTTCCGTTTCATATCATAATCATGATCTCACAGGATGGATTGTTGATTCTGGAGCCACCCATCATCTCTGTCGAGAGAAAGATATTCTGCAGTCCTATAGAGCTGTCCAACCTGGTCGATCTGTACTAATTGCTGATGGCACTCATTCCCCTATCATCGGTCAGGGGGAGACGGATTTGCTGCCCTCTATGCACTTACAGAATGTTTTACATGCACCAGAATTCTCTATGAATCTCTTATCCATTAGTCAGATTACACGAGATTTGCACTGTCGTGCCATTTTTGACCCATCGTCTGTTATTTTTCAGGACATACTAACGGGCAGGGTGATTGGCTGTGGTTCTGAGCACAATGGCCTCTATCGTCTTGTACGGAACTCTTATGCTGGCGTCTCACTCCATTCCCAGGGATCCGTGTCTCCGTATACCTGGCATCTTCGGTTCGGTCACCTGCCCTTACAGAAAATGCGTCACCTCCTGCCTCAGATTTCTCCGAGTTCATCCTTTCATTGTGAAGCTTGTCAGTTAGGGAAGCACCATCGGTCCAGCTTCCCCAGTCGTCAGAGTCGGAGCAGTCGCTCCCCATTTGAGTTATTTCACATAGATATATGGGGTCCCAGTCGTGTCCCAGATCATCAGGGGCACAGGTTCTATTTAGTTGTGGTCGATGATTTTTCTAGAATGTCCTGGACCTTCCTTCTTAAGAATAAATCCGAAGCAGGAAGTGTTATTCAAAATCTTATCAATGAAGTTCAAAATGTTTTTTCGTCTACTGTTAAGTATGTGCGTACTGATAATGCATTGGAGTTCTGCACTCGTTCCCTTGCTACTTTTCTTTCTTCTAAAGGCATTATCCACCAAACCACATGTGCATACACATCCCAACAAAATGGGGTTGCAGAACGAAAACATCGCCATTTCCTTGACATTGCTCGCACATTACTTATTCAGAGTTGTGCCCCATTATCTTTTTGGGGGGATGCTATTCTTACAGCATGCTATCTGGTCAACCGCATGCCTACAACTGTTCTTGGGGAAAAATCTCCTATATCGGTTCTCTTTCCTGACAAAGATTTGTTTACTCCTACACCTCGGGTCTTTGGCACTATTGCATTTGTCCACCGTTTGTCTCCGGGACTTGATAAGCTTTCCCCCAGGGCTATCAAGTGTGTTTTTGTGGGATACTCCAGGACACAGAAAGGATATCGTTGCTATGACCCAGTTCATGACAAGTACTATGTGAGTGCTGATGTTACATTTTTTGAACCCGTCATGTACTTCTCTCCTACAGGTGACAGATTGGTCTCCTCCACATCCACAGATTCTAGTGTCTATGTACCTCCACCCCCAAGCTTGGGTCAATCCTCTACTCCACCACCACCACCACCACCTCCAATTGAACCATTTCCTAAGTTCTATACAAGGCGTACAGGACCAGCTCAAGCTACATGTCAACCATCCACCACGCCTCAGGTATGTTCTGATGTTATCACTAATGATGGGTTAGAAAATGCACCTGTGCAGGAGCCTCTACAGCAGGACGAGGATCATTCGGTCGACACAATGATGGATGATCTGGATCGGCCCATTGCTCACAGGAAGCAGCGAAGACAATGTGCTTCGTATCCTCTTGCTTCTCAAGTCTCATTTCATCGTCTCAATGGGGACTTCCAGAAGTTTGTAGCTGCTGTCTCGTCCGTTGAGATCCCACGGACCCATCAAGATGCCATGAAGATTGATTGCTGGCGTCTAGCCATGGAAGAAGAGATGCGTGCTCTACAGTCTCGAGGGACTTGGTCTCTTGTCCCCATTCCTCCAGGTGCCTCCGTGGTGAGTTGCAAGTGGATCTTTACGGTGAAATATCATGCGGATGGACGTCTTGATAGATACAAGGCAAGACTTGTAGCACGGGGATTTACCCAGACATATGGGGTAGATTATTTGGATACTTTTTCACCAGTGGCTAGACACTCCACTCTTCGTATCCTCCTTTCTGTTGCTGTGGTACGTAACTGGACCATTTTTCAGCTTGACGTCAAGAATGCTTTCTTGTATGGAGACCTACAGGAAGAAGTCTACATGCAGCAGCCACCAGGATTTGCTGCTGAGGGGGAGACTCAGATGGTGTGCAGACTTCATAAGGCCATCTATGGCCTCAAACAAAGTCCCCGAGCATGGTTCCAGAAGCTTTCTCAGCTAATTGAACAACAGGGGTTCAGGAGATCAAATGCGGACCATTCATTGTTCATCCAGAAGACCCCTAGAGGTACAGTTGTTGTTATGATATATGTTGATGACATCTTGGTCACAGGAGATGATGCTCAGGGGATTGAGATAACCAAGTCCCTGTTGGGAAACCAATTCATTACGAAGGATCTGGGCACGATACGATATTTTCTGGGGATAGAGTTTGCACGAAATGCACAAGGAATGGTGATGACTCAAAGAAAATATGTCACGGACTTGCTAGCTGAAGCAGGAATGACTGGATGCAGACCTTCAAGTACACCTATGGATCCAAGCATGAAGCTGTACGATGATGATACCGAGGAGGTGGACAAAAGAAGGTACAGAGAGATGGTGGGTAAGCTCTTATATATTACTATAACTCGACCGGATATTGCCTTTGCAGTAAACCGGGTGAGTCAATTTGTGGAGCAGCCAAGGCAAGTTCATATGGATGCCTTGTATATGATATTGAGATATCTGAAGTCTTCCCCAGGCACAGGGTTGCTATTTAGGAAAGTTACGGATCTGTCTATTTCAGGTTGTGCAGATGCAGATTATGCAGGATGTCCAAAGGATCGTAAATCCACTTCTGGATTTGCTATATTCATAGGAAGCTCTTTAGTTTCTTGGAAAAGCAAGAAACAGACTGTTGTGCCGAGATCCAGTGCAGAATCCGAGTACAGAGCCATGGCACAAGCAACTGCAGAAATGATGTGGGTTAGAGCAGTCTTAGAAGATTTGACTATAGATGTCCCCTTGCCTATGAATCTTCAATGTGACAATCAGGCAGCTTTGTTCATTGCCAATAATCCGGCTTTTCATGAGAGAACAAAGCACATCGAGGTGGATTGCCATTTTACTAGAGACATGATTCAGAAGGGTTTCATTTCCACCTCTCATGTCAGTTCAGAGGATCAGACTGCTGACATATTCACCAAGCCGCTGCTCAGAGGACCTTTCCAGAGATGTTCTTCCAAGCTGAGCATGATAGATATCTATGCTCCATCTTGAGGGGGAGTGTAGAGACTTATATATGTTACGTTTTATTGTTCCGTAATTTCTATTTATCTTTTGTAAGACTCTGTAATTTACCAAAGGGTTTTCTCCCTATATAAGAGACACGAGGGCTCTATGGAATAACACATCAGAGTATTGTTTTACTCTAACACATAATAAGGCATAATTAGGCACATATGCAGGTATATGTCGGTCATGTATACACAAGGAATGTATAATACATTGATCAAGGAAATCTGTTTGGTTCTCAAGCCACATAGGCATATCAATGCAGCTTGTGTTGTCGATTTCCCGAACATTGAATACCATTATCACATACACGCTAGTTTGTTTTTGGAAAGGATCAAGCTCCAATATTCTCATATCACCACTTATTAGAATGTTATACTTGTACTTTTAGTTATTTTAGGAAAGACCTCATGAACTAGAGGTTCATTTAGCATTGTATAAGATGTTGTATTATATATATATATATCATTTTTTGCAACATTTTATGTTATATTGGGCTAGCTGACCATGCCGGACTCGACAACCTCGTTGTGAGAACGACTTGAAAAATCAAATGGGCCTATTGGCCCAAACTCAACTCTTTTCAATTTTGGGCTTGGGCTCGGGTCCAGTTTTGAGCTGGGCTAGGCCGGTCCCTTCCATTACCCTAAGTGATGACAGAGGCAGTTGTATTAGATGGAGGATGAGGTCCAATTGTAGAGATATAGGTCCCATGATCTCCCTTTGATTGGAAAAGGATCCCCGTATTTCTGGTCAAACAGTGCTGTGGTTGTCTTTGAGTTCATATTTGTAGAGATAGTTCTTAGTATTATTATCTCTTTATGTATCTTGTCATTATTTCTTTATCTTTTATAGACCTCTTTGTAATTTACCCTTAAGGTCTCTCCCTATATAAGAGAGCCTAGGGTTATTCTGAATGAATATCGAAGACTCTTTTCCCAACATGGTATCAGAGCCGCCCTAGGACTCTCCACCCGCCGTCCCACCCCTCCCCACCCGCCGCCCTCTCTCTCCAGGGCTCCCGCGTGCCTAGCCATAGGTCGAGCCCACCGCCAGCGCCTCCCCAGCGGTCTCAGCCCGCAGCCCGCGCCTCCCCGGCGTCTCCAGTCCGCCGCCAGCGCCTCCAGCCCGCCGCCAGCGGCTCCCGGCGGTCCCAGCCACCGCCAGCGGTCTCCAACCCGCCGCCTGTGGGTCCCCGGCGGTCCCAGCCACCGCCTGCGCCCCCCCTTACCGCCGTAGGTCCCAGCCGGTCGCGCAAACATCTAGGCGACTCCCAGGCGGCACCCAACCAGTAGTTTCAAGGGATGTAAGCCTTCTCTAAGGCGTGCCCTAGTACTCTACTCGTCCGATATATGGGTTTAAGTGCGTAACGTCTACATACGCACTCAAATCCGATGCAGTTGGTGTAGACATTCATCATCATTGTGTCTATATTCCCTTGTTCTTCTCCAAGCGGCAATATGTTAGAATCGAAGGCCGATATGCCCTCCACCGGCGCATTCAAAGGTCCTGCGCCAATAGTGAAGATGGACGGGTCTAACTATGAGCTCTGGGCTATGCAGTTCATGAGCCTCATGAAGTCTAATGGTAAGAAACACATTCTTACCGAGGATGAGCCTGCAGAGAAGACAAGGATCTATGCCTCATGGGAGGCTGACGACGCCTACGCGAAGGTCTGGTTGTCTGATACATTGACGATGGAGATTGCTAACGACGTCCTCCATCAGCCCACTGCCAAGGCAATGTGGGACATTCTTGCCACTACATATTCACAGGTGCGAAATGAGACAAAGATGTTGTAGCTTCAGCATGACATTTTCACAATGAAGCAGAGCGACGGACCTCTCCATTCCCTATACACATCCCTAAGAGGGATGTTTGAGAAGTTATACAGTACCATTCCACTCACTGCTACTCCAGAACAACAGAAGACGTTTCGGAACGCCACCATGGTGGGCGTTCTACTTGCGGCTCTTGATCCTGAGTATGATGCCGCCCGATCTCAGATCCTAGCAGATTCAGCTATTCCTCCAGTAGTGGAGGTTTACAGAAGGCTCAGTTGCATTCCAGTTTCCTCCAGCTCCTCTACTCCACCCCCATCAGCGATGGTAGTCTCGCGTGGGAGAGGTGGCCCGCCTTCTGGTCGTGGACGTGGACGTGGCCGTGGATCCCAGGGAAGGGGTGGTCGCTTCAGTCAGACATGCTCCTACTGTCACCGCACAGGACACTCGGAGGAGACATGCTATTCTAAGCATGGATTCCCAGCATCGGCACGTGTTGCAGAGCACTCTCAGTCTCCATTACCGTCTGCTGCAGATACTCGATTTGACGAACTTGTGGCCCGTCTCCGGGATATTATGCCACATTCATTTGGTGATTCGTCTGGTGGTTCTTCAGATATAGCTGCTACAGCCTCTGCCAGTTCATCCGCCGCTGCTAGTACCTCAGGTAGATCTACTGCATTCACACCATCTCATGATATATCTGACTGGGTTATAGATTCCGGAGCTACACATCATCTCTGCCACGATAGAGATAGACTACAGGCCTACAGGGACATTCCTCCCGGTCGTTCAGTGCAGATAGCAGATGGTACCCATTCACCCCTTGTTGGTCAGGGGGAGGTCTTCCTATCCTCCACTATGCAGCTACAGAACGTCCTATATGCTCCTGAGTTATCAATGAACTTGTTATCTATTAGTCAGATTATGAAGGATTTGCATTGTCGTGCTATATTTGACCCGTCTTCTCTCATTTTTCAGGACATACTCACGGGCAAGGTGATTGGTTGTGGCTCTGAGCAGAATGGTTTATATCGACTGGTTCGGGATTCCTATGCTGGCGTCACATCTCTTTCTGCCGGACCAGTCTCCCCTTAAATCTGGCATCTCCGGTTTGGTCACCTTCCGCTCCAGAAAATGCGTCGTCTTCTACCCCAGATTTCTTCTAGTTCGTCTTTTCGCTGTGAAGCATGTCAGTTGGGAAAGCATCATTGGTCAAGCTTTCCACGTCGTCAGAGTCGGAGCAGTAGCTCTCCATTCGAGTTGTTACATATAGATATTTGGGGTCCGAGTCGTGTTCCCGATCATCAGGTACATAGATTTTATCTTGTGGTAGTGGATGATTTTTCTCGTGTGTCATGGGTTTTTCTTTTGAAGAATAAATCTGAAGCAGGAGATGTGATAAAAAATTTAATTAATGAAATGCACAATGTTTTCTCTTCCTCAGTCAAATATGTTCGGACGGATAATGCCCTAGAATTTTGTACACGCTCACTTTATCAATTTCTCTCATCAAAGGGTATTATCCACCAAACCACTTGTGTATATACATCACAACAAAACGGTGTGGCAGAAAGGAAGCATCGCCATCTCTTGGATATTACTCGAACACTGTTGATTCAGAGTTGTGCTCCTATTTCCTTCTGGGGGGACACTGTTCTTACTGCATGTTATCTGGTCAATCGAATGCCATCCTCAGTTCTTGGTGAGAATAAACCTATCTATCTCTTTTTTTTCAGGCAAGGAGTTATTCTCGCTGACTCCACGTGTCTTTGGTACTGTGGCCTTTGTTCATCGTATATCTCCCGGACTTGACAAGCTCTCTCCTAGAGCAGTCAAGTGGGTCTTTGTTGGTTATTCCAGGACTCAGAAGGGCTACCGGTGTTATGATCCTACGACTAAGAGGTACTTTGTGAGTACTGATGTCACTTTCTTTGAGTCTGTCATGTATTTCTCTCCTGCAGGTAACAGACTGGTACCATCCACTACCACTGATGATGTCTATGTTCCTCCACCACCTACATGGAGTTCCCCTGAGTCTTTCCCTATGCCTGACCCCACGCCAGCACCTCCACCACCACCTCCTCCACCCATTCTACGGCCTATCGTGTCACCCCTACCTAAATTCTATACGCGTCGGTCAGGTCCTGCTTAGACTACAAATCGGCCGCTCATCACGCCTCAGGTATGTTTAGATGGCACTACTACTGACGGGTCAGGTTTGGTACATGTGCAGGATCCTTCAGTACAGGACGACACTAGCTCATCCAGTACAGCAGATGATGATCTTGATGTTCCGATTGCTATTCGGAAGCTGCGGCGGCAATGTGCCTCTTATCCATTTGCTTCACAGGTTTCTTTTCACCGTCTCACTGGTGATTTTCAGAGATTTGCCACAACCTTGTCTTCCGTGGATATACCACAGACCTACCAGGATGCTTTGCAGAATGATTGCTGGAGATTAGCTATGGAAGAAGAGATGAGGGCCTTGCAGTCCCGTGACACATGATCTTTGGTCCCTGCACCTCTTGATGCATCCGTTATGAGCTGTAAGTGGGTGTTTACAGTCAAATATCATGCAGATGGCACGTTCGGTAGATACAAAGCACGCTTGGTCGCCCGTGGGTTTACACAAACCTATGGCATAGATTACACGGATACGTTCTCTCCAGTGGCGAGACACTCTTCGCTTCATCTTCTCTTATCTGTTGCCGTGGTCCGTGAGTGGAGTATATCTCAACTAGATGTCAAGAATGCCTTCCTGTACGGGGACTTACAGGAGGAAGTCTTCATGCAACATCCACCTGGGTTTACTGCTGAGGGGGAGAAGCACATGGTCTATAGACTTCACAAGGCGATATATGGCCTTAAACAGAGTTCGAGAGCATGGTTCCAAAAGCTGTCCAACCTAATTGAGGAACAGGGATTCAAGAGGTCAAATGCCGATCACTCGTTGTTTGTCCAAAAGTCATTAGCAGGTACGGTTGTCATTATGGTCTATGTGAATGATATTCTTGTTACAGGAGATGATGCTCAGGGCATAGAGAGGGCGAAGGCATTCCTAGGCCGTCAATTTGTTACAAAGGACCTTGGGACCCTAAGATATTTTCTGGGGTTGGAATTTGCAAGGAATGCACAAGGCTTGGTGATGACCCAACGGAAGTACATTACAGACTTCCTGATTGAGACTGGCATGGATGGATGCAAACCATCAAGTATTCCCATGGACCCTAGCGTGAAGTTGTATGATAGCGATACTGATGAAGTAGATAGGAGGAGATATAGAGAAATGGTGGGGAAAACTCCTTTACATTAACATAACTCGCCCAGACATTCAATTTGCAGTTAGCAGGGTGAGTCAATTTATGGAGCAGCCAAGACAGGTTCACATGGATGCTATACACATGATACTGAGGTATCTGAAGTCTTCTCCAGGGTCAGGGCTGCTATTCAGAAAGGGTACAGATTTATCCATCTCAGCGTGTGCAGACGCAGATTATGCAGGATGCCCTAAGGATCGAAAATCAACCTCAGGGTTTGCAGTATTCGTTGGAGGCTCACTGGTTTCTTGGAAAAGCAAGAAACAAACTGTTGTGGCAAGATCCAGTGCCGAATCCGAATATAGGGCCATGGCTCAAGCCAACACAAAAATGATGTGGGTTCGGTCCGTACTAGAAGATCTACATGTAGCTGTGCCCCAACCTATGAGGCTTCAGTGTGACAATTAGGCAACATTATTCATTGCCAACAATCCAGCTTTCCATGAAAGGACCAAGCATATTGAAGTTGACTGCCATTACACTAGAGACTTGATCTAGAGAGGATTGATATCTACTGCACATGTGAGCTCAGGAGATCAGACTGCAGATGTATTCACCAAGCCACTGCTCAGAGGACCTTTTCAGAGATGTTCATCCAAGCTGAGCATGATAGACATCTATGCTCCACCTTGAGGGGGAGTGTAGAGATAGTTCTTAGTATTATTATCTCTTTATGTATCTTGTCATTATTTCTTTATCTTTTATAGACCTCTTTATAATTTACCCTTAAGGTCTCTCCCTATATAAGAGAGCCTAGGGTTATTCTGAATGAATATCGAAGACTCTTTTCCCAACAATATTAGTATAAGTAGAAGCAAGGCGTCCATGCTTCTAGTAGCATGTATCCTCAGTACGCCCTAAGCAATTGTAGTAAATGCACTACAAGCAAGGACGTCCACTTCTTCGATCGCTGTGCCATGTCCTCCTAATCGAGTAGACACACCTCTGCCTCGTGAAACAACCATGGTAGAGGAGACCTTAGATGCAATTGCAAATTGCATGGAGATTTTGCTTAGATGGATGTAAAATCCTATGCGACTTGAGAAATTGAGATAAATAGCTAGTGCAAAACTTGAGAGCATTGTCAGATGTCATATATTTACTAGTTGCAGAGATAATATTTTTTATTTCAAGAATTAAATTTTTAATAATACCTCCAACCTCGGACTTATGCTTCGCAAGGAAAACCCAAGATAAACGAGGAAAATCATTAATTGTAACAAGAAAAAATGATGTCCTTAATGATCAGGAACACGATTGGGACCCCAAACATCATAATGGAACAATTAAAAAAGAGAACTACTATTACGACCTTGATGACTTGGGAAGCTAGCATGATCATGCTTCCCAAGTTGACATGCCTCACACTGGAAGTCAAAGTGCGGAGAGATCCGTGGTAGGACTTTGCATATCTTCTGGAGAGTTAGATGGCGAAATGAAAGTGCCATAGGTTGGAGGAGAATTGTCCAATAGAGATGGAAGATCTGCATGCATAACGACACTGGACAAATATGTAGAGACTCCCTTGTTCACAACAATATCTACTGACCTCGTCTGAAAGTATATCCTGAAACACAAGAGAAGATGTATCAAGGCATGGCGTTCCTCAGTAAGCTCGCTAATAGTAATAAATTCATGGAAAATTTTGAAGCATATAAAACATTTTGCAAAAGCATTGAAGGCATCATATGGATCTCTTTGTCCAGTGATAATAGAATGTCTCCCATCTGCAATGATGATTGAGCGTCCATGAAGGATCAAATTGTATGAGGTGAACTGTTCTCTATTTTCATAGAGATGGGAATCTTCAGAATCGATTACACTCTCTATAAAGTTAATGTTGTGACATGTGTAAAAGCATGATCTATATATGAGTTTCTAGCAGAGGCCGTTGTGTTCAGATAGTGCAGTTGAGGGATCAGTATGAGCAGAAGAAGGCCCCATAATCTCCCTCAGTTGGGAGACAAGATTCTCGTACCTTTGGTCTTTAGATGTTGCTACTGTCTGAGGGTGTTTAACTATATAGGCTGAAGCAAGATGACTGTGCTTTTGGTAGAATGTGTCCTTAGCGTGCTCGAAACATTTGCAGTAGCCAGTAGGTACACTAAGGTTAGTGATGTCCCCCTCCTCGACCTTGGAGTCCTCATCTTCTGAATTGGAATGACCCTCCTCAACCTTGTGGGACTACCATGACGGAATTTTCAGATGTTGGTGCAAAGAACACATAGATTCTTTTGAGACGAATGTAGGCATCCAATATAGGAGGGATAGTAGCACTAGAAATAAGCTGCATGCTGAGTCATAGGTTGGATTCAAACCAATAAGGAAAACAACAACCATCATGGTGATCTTGTGTATCAATTGCCAATCAATGATAATATTGGGTGGAAGATAATTGTAAAGCTTCTCGAACATGCCCTTCAAACCGGAAGAGTATGAGTGAAGGGGGTGGCTGTCCTACTTGGTCATATAAATATCATGTTGAAGCTGAAGAGTCTTTCTCTCGTTCTTCGCCCACGAACACGTAATTCGAAGACTATCCCAAATATATCTTAAAAAAGGCTATCCCAAATAGCCTTCACAATATGTTGATGTAGACTCTTATTGGCAATCTCAATTCTCATACTCATAGTATCAGATAGTTAGACTCAAACCTACACATTATCTTGTTTCCATGAGGTATTGTCACCTATTTTGTTAGCCGACTCTCCGTTCGTTAGGATATACCCCTTGTTGTAGCTTTCCATGATGCTCATGAATTACATTGCCAACAACTTATAGTTGGCCTCGTCCATCTTGAGAATGTGGCCGGAGTTCTTTATAGCCTCAGGAGATGGAGAAGCATTGACTTTTGGTTCTTCCATGACAACGAAGCACACTCAACAAGGACAAAAAAATGAAAAATATCAAAAAAAAACTTGTCTACACAAGCATACTCAAGAGGTTGTGTGTGTTGTAGACTTATATACACAATAATCATATCGCTACTATAAGCGCATTAGAGACCTCAAATGGTGAATTAGATGATGAAATATTAACTAGACCGTCCAAAGCACGTGGTCTGAAACTAGGGATTTCAAACACACTCACAATGAGAAACCGACGCCATGGGTACATAGACCCGTTCTCTATAACAAGTCACCAATAAGCACGTCAGAGCTCTTTCGAGCTAGGCGGCGTCGCCACATGGTTGGGAGAAACAATTACTGCCGCCACTAATGTTGAGAAGTCGGTATCCTATATTCAATCGGAGGGGTAACTGAGTAAAGAATATTCAATATTCCGGATATTATTCAGAATTATGCGGTTATGCATTTTTTTAATAATTTTAAATATAAAAATTGTCTTTTTATATATATATATTCTTATGTATTTATGCATATATTGTCATCAATGAATAGGAGTCCAAGATAAAATTAACAATTAATAAGTTACATATATGGAGCTTTAACATTTATAGTGATATTGAGATAAGCGGGAACCTTTAAAAAAATCAGTAATCGGTTGCAATAGTCGATTAAATACTCGAATATTCAGGCAAAATTTTCTAGAATATTCGGGTTGGACCGAATAACAATATTCTTTTCGATCACCCCACCGAATATGATATTCGACCGAATATTCGATCCATTTGGCCTTGCCACTGGGGCTACTGATCGCCATCGACCCTGTAACATCTGCAGTGGAAGTGCTGCGAGGGGGTTAAGGGTTTCTAAGAGTAGCCTAGAGTTTTTGTTCAAGATCGTAGTTTTTTACCATGCAAAAATGTTAATGAGTGATTTTTTATGCTATATAATAATGCTATAACAATTATTAATTAGGCCAACTTATGACAAAGGAGGATCGAGAGCACCCGTTGATGGGGTTTGACAATAACTTAAGAAGTGCCCTAATCATCAACATGCACATCACTAGGAACCATGGGAAAAGGATTGTAGTAGGTTCTTTATTCTTAATGAGATACATGCAAGGGTGAGATCAAGCTATATAGAATTCCTTAAAAGTGACAAAAATCTCATTCTCAAAGAAAGTGACAGTAAGACTCATAATATGTTTCAGATGCTGGATCGGAGCATCGATACCCTTTTTGAGTGCGAGAGTAACCAAGGATGACATACTTAACATTTGGTTATAGCTTATTCGTTAAACCAAAAAATGAAAAAACCAAACACTCCGAAGAATTCACAATTGAATAGAAAAAAACACCAACAACAAAATATACTAGTTTGTAAGGAATCTTCTACCGAAGAACTAATGACGAGACATATTTGATGAGACAGATTGTAGTGAGAATGACATCCCCCTTGGGAATGCTTAGGGACTTTAGCAACATTAATAATACATTTAAGCTTCCTCTCAACAATAACATTCTTTAAGTTGAGAGATGTAATCATAAGATGTTTGATGGATGGTAATGTTGATGGAGAGGAACTGTGAGTCGTATTGCATGAACTCGAAGGCATTGTCAATATCAATATTTTTAAACATCGATTGATAGAATTAAAAGTTTGAACTTCACAAAAAAGTGTTTAACAATGCTCAAGATTTTAGCATGATCCTTTATTAAGAACAACAAAGATAGATGATTGCAGACGTTAATAAATATAACAACATATCGATTACTAGTAATGGTTTTAATCGAAGTCTACACATCACAATGGAAAAACGATACTGGAAGAAGATCAAAAGCAGGAGACGGAACGGAAGCAGAGATCTCGGCTTGCCTGGCTAAAGGAGGGTGAAGCGAACATGGCTTTTTTCCATAGGCCGGCTAGTGGTAGACATCAGATCAACTCGTTCTGGTATATGGTTGTTGATGGTAACAGAATTGATGGGGATAAAGAGATGGGGCATGTGATTGCGGACCATTTTCATGACTTCTCGAGGAGGGCGGGGTCCAGGCTGTGGAGGTGGAATGGTCTTGGGGCGCCTCACCTCTCGAAGATGCATGCGAATAGCTTGGTTATGCTAGTTACCTTGGAGGAGATTAAGGCGACGATTTGGAGTTTGGATGCAAATGGGGCGCCGGGTCCAGACGACTTCCCGATTTTCTTCTATAAGGAATTCTGGGACCTGGTGGGTGGAGGAGTTCTGGGACCTGGTTGGTGGTGAAGTTCTGGAGGCCGTGGAGAGGATTGAAGACTACAAATCCATTGCTCTGTAGAATGGCATCCATGGAGGGGTTTTGTCGGTGCAATGCTGGATTCAAAAGGCTTAATAAAGCTTTGGTTTTTCTTCTTCCAAAGCTGGAGGCCGCGGAGAGGATTAAAGACTACAAACCCATTGCTCTGTCGAATGGCATCTACCTCATAGTAGCGAAGGTGTTCGTGGTCCGTCTTATTAGAGTTCTTGACTATATTGTCATTATTGTGTCTCCTGTCCTATCGGCTTTCATCCCTGAGCAGCAAATTACAGACAGTTTGGTGGTGGCCTCGGAGGTCATCTCTGACTGGAAGTGTAGCGGCAAGCAGGCTCTTCTCCGGAAAGTTGACTTTGCTAAAGCTTATGACACATTGGATTGGCGGTTTCTGTGGGCGGCTCTATATAAGAGGGGTTTTCTGGACGTTTGGATCTCTTGGATGAAAGATGCGTCACCACGACGTCGCTGTCGGTCTGGTTAACGGGCGCCCTGAGGGAGGTTTCTTTCAGCCGCAGAGAGGGGTTAGACAGGGATGCCCTCTTGCTCCTTTGCTTTTTGTTCTTGCAACTGATGTTCTTGCTTGCATGGTTGATCGGGTCCAGAGTAGTGGAGTGGTCACTGGTTACAGATGTGGGGATGTGCGTATCCCCATGCTCCAGTATGCGGATGATACGATCCTGATTATAGAGGGTGGTAGGGAGGAGGCTGGAGGCTTGGCTCTCGTGTTGGAGATCTCCAGGGAGATGTCTGGTCTGGAGCTGAATCATAGCAAGTCCATTGTTGTTCCATTTGGCATGTCGGAGGATGAGGCTCGTGCCTGCAGTCTGGGTGTGGCCACGGGATGCGGTTCCCTTCCTATTCGTTACCTTGGGCTTCCTCTTACAACTGACAGAGTAAAGGTGTTGGACTGGCTACTGATGGTGGAAAAGGTGGAGAGGAAATTGACTGGTTGGAAGGTTGCTCTTTTGTCGCGTGGAGGATGCCTGGTGTTGGTTAAGGCGGTTCTCTCTGCGATCCCGCTGTTTTACTTTTCTTCCCACCTACTCCCGGTGGGCATCAAGAGATGTATGGAGTGATTGATGCGAAAATTCCTTTGGAGCAAATCTGGTCAGGAGAGGTAGGGCATGCATTCACTAGATTGGGAGACCATTACATTGCCTAAGAAAAGTGGTGGGCTTGGGATCAAGAGCCTGGAGTCCCTCAACGAAGCCCTCTTGTTTAAGTGGGTGGGCAGAATTTAGGGCAAGGATGAGAGCGTCTACTGTGTGCTAATTCGACGCCTTTATGATGTTTCTTTAGCGTGGCCTCGGCTGCTGTGGCAGAGGTCCAATCAATCTGCTTTCTGGATGGGGATTTTGAAGATTATGCCTTGCTTTCATGAACTTTTCAGTCCAGTGGTGGGAAATGGCGTTTCCTTTGGTTTCTGGACGGATGATTGGACGGGAGATGGCCCCATTTGTAGTCGTTTTCCTCGTCTGTTTGCCTTGGCCGCAAATTCTGATGCGTGGGTTGTTGACTGCTGGATCAACGAGGACTGGATGCCGTCTTTCAGAACTCCGTTCTTTGACCAACGATTAGAGGAGTTCCTCCGTTTGTTGGATTCGATTGGACAGGATGGCAGGCCTTCCTCTGGCCCTGATCACTGGACTGGGAAGGATTGCCATTTGTAGACCGCCCCCTGCACTTTCAAATTATTTTATCCGGGATTGCAATTTTGTTTGGTCGCTTGGTCTTCCGGGGAGGATCAATTTCTTCGTGTGGCTTTTTAGAAGGAAACACATCATGACTCGAGATCGTTGCACTAAGATTTTCATGACAGTGTCAGATACTTGTCCCTTGTATGGGAATGCCATTGAGACGCTGGAGCACCTATTTTTCGCTGCTCGGTTTCCTCGCCTATCTAGGGTGAGGTGGGATCATATTGGTTGTGTACCCGTACGTTCGACTCTTTTTGGATTTCTCTTTTTAGGATGCGCAACAAACAAAGAAAAGAGGTTCTAGTCCCGGTGGCAGTTCTGTGGGCTATTTGGCTGACCCGTAATAATGTTCTTTTTTCTGGCCATCGTTTCTAATGTGAGAACGTTATTGTCCTTTACAAACACATGCTTGAGTCTTGGCTTATGTAATCTGTAAACCGTTCTCTTGTTTTTCCTTTAATAATATTGGGGAGGGCACTTAAGCGTGATTCCTTCTTTTTTGGTCTAAAAAATACCTTGAATCCATACCTTCTCTCCCTTACATGGTTGATGTACCTTTTATCTTATAATATTATTTTTCTCTTCATCAAATTGTTCATTCTTTATTTATTTCCCTTTCTGTGTATGAAATGTCGCCCTTTTTGTAGCCCGTATGGTTTTCTCTTTGTATAAAGAACCCCGAGGGACTTGTAATAAACAACTTGTGTATTTTCTTTCATATGGTATCAGAGAGGGGGTCCTACACCATAGCTCTGGTTCCCCTTGGAACCCTACCCCACTTGTCGGCCATCTCTCCTTTCTCTTGAGCCACCGTCCACTCCTCACCGAGGCACTATCTGTCGCAACCTCCCTCAGCCGCACCTAACACCCCCCAGCTTGATGGCACCCCGTTGCTTTACTCTCGGCAACAACTGCATCTTCACTGCACCCAACCGCACCCAACAATGCTACAACCTCCTCCAACAACACCACCACCAACCCTACCCAGTCAACACACACCACCACCCTCAACAACCAGCTACGCCACCGTAGTCTGCTGCCTCATCTTGAGTCTCGCAACATGAGGAGCCACCACATCTTTCTTTCTCTATAATGTGTTAAGTTGCACACGAATGTGTAGTCGATATTAGATCCAACCCAACATTACCCCTCTTGTACCCCCCTCTGTCATGGCCAGTCAGAAGATTGATGTCTCCTCCTCATTTGGGACGTTCAAAGGCCTGTGTCCCCTAGTCAAGATGGATGTGATGAATTATGAGTCGTGGGTGATGCAATTTATGAGCATTGTGCATAGCCACAACTGAGAGTATATCTTGACGGAACTTGAGCTGATCGATAAGACTAGCGCCAATTTCTACTGGAGACAAGACATTACGTGGGCATGCATTTGGCTTTCTGGGACCTTCACTACAATGACTGCCAAGTGCCAACAATATCATCGCTCAACCTACTGTTAAAGCTCTGTGAGATATATTGGCCATCATATACTCACAAGGGATGAATGAGGCCAAAGTGTTCCAACTCTAGTTTGACATTTTCAATATGAAAAAAATAGCCGTCTTGAGGCGGTATCTCCTAACTTGGGAGATTACCCATCGCCGTTACATCAGAAAAAAATGAAAAAAATAGCCCTCTTCTCCACATGTTCTACTTAAGCTTGCGATGGATGTTTGAAAAGCTTCACAACTATATCCTAGTTTAGAGAAACAACAACTATAGAAGAATACCTCCATGGTTGGGATGCTTTTGACTGGCCTTGATCCATAATATGAAACTACTTGATCTCGACTTTTATCAGAAGGCTCGATTCCTTGTATAGAGGAAGCCTACAATCGCTTCAGTCATCTGCCTATTACTTTTGACACAACATTACATGCCACCTCTGCCATGGCTACATCTCGTCAAAGCGGTGGATCTTCAACATTTCGAGGTGTGGTATACATCCTAGGCGCCAATAGACCACGTCCTTAGTACATCTATTGCAATCATCTAGGCCACATTGAGGATATGTGTTACCAAAACATGATCGTCATGCATCTGCCTGTGTTGTTGAGCAGGTGGACAACCCTACTGTGTATACTGAGCAGAGGTATGAAGACCTCATTGCCAAATTGAGAGATTTAATGGGGCCCTCCATGCCACAGTGGTTCACACATGAGACGAATCTTCCTTTCAATGCGAGGCATGCCAACATGGGAAACGTCATAGATCTTGTTTCTCTGGTTAGTTGAGTTCAAGTAGCTTCTCCAGTTTTGAACTTATTCATTTTGATGTTTAAGGTTCTAGTCATGTCACTGATCACCTAGGGCTTACATTATTACTTGTGGTTGTAGATGATTTCTTAAGATTGTCTTGGGTCTTTTTGATGAAGCAAAAGTCTCAAGTGGGGAATATAATGAAATATTTTCTTCTTGAAATAAAGAATTTATTCTCTGCTAATGCGAAATATGTGCGTACTGACAATGCTTTAGAATTCTACACGATACATTCGTTTCAGTTCCTCAAATCCCGTGGGATTCTTCCCCAAACCTCACATGCTTATATTTCCCAACAGAGTGGAGTGGTTGAGCGAAAGTATTGCCATATTCTTGATGCCACCATGACCCTTCTCATTCAGACTCATGCCCCACATTCTTTTTGTGTTCTCACTGCATGCTACCCTATTAGCCGGCATGCCTTCAATTGTCTTAGGCGAGCAAGTTCTTTATTTCATTGTCTTTCTCGACAAGAACTTGTTCTCCATTCAGCCTTGTGTCTTTGGCTGTACCGCCTTTGTTCACCGCCTTGCTATAGGTGGTGATAAGTTATCTCCTTGGGCCACCAAGTGTGTGTTTGTGGGCTATTCTCATAGCTTAAGGGGTACTGGTGTTTTGATACAACTTCGAGAATATACTATTATGTTACACTTTTTTATTTGTGATATTCTTCTCTCCTACATGCACTCTTTTGAGTTCATTTGATTCAGATATGGAGATTTATCTCCTTCCTCGACCACAACTGCTTCCCTCGACTATGCCTCCTACTGCTGAATTTTTCCCATGATTCAATGTTCGTCAATCCATTGCCTCTCCCGCTCCTTCACTTTCCCTATTATTCATGCCCCAGGTAAAATCTGAAAACTTGAACTTCAATAATAGGGCCAATAATTTATTTATTCAGCATGATTTGTGCAACATAACATTCACAAGACACAAGATATGGATGGTCAGGGGGAGGTTCTGTCTTGTGCAAAATGAGCATCTATAAGATATATATATATATATATGTATATGGTCAAGAGGAGCTTCTGTCAGACCTTGGTCAACCCATTATGCTACTCACACCCAAGCGCACACGTGCCATGTACCCTTTCTCATAGTGCATGTATCTTTGGAACGCTTATATGTTAAATATCGGAAATTTGTATTGGGATTGTTTGTAGTAGCTATTCCCTCCTACTATACAAAGTCATTATTGGACAATCGATGGTGTTAGCTATAGGATGAAATGGCAGCACTATCGTCTACATGTACCTTGACCCGGGTAAAGCCCACCTACGGGGGCTTTTATTGTTGGATACACGTGGATCTTCACTATAAAGCAACATGCAGATGACAGTATTGATCGCTACAAGGCTGGACTTGTGGCACATGGGTTCACTCAAACTTATAATATATGAAAACATATTTTCCCGTAGTTCTGTATTCTACATTATGGGTTATTTGGTTAGTTGCAGTGGTGAAAGATTGGACTTTTTCTCATCTTGATGTCAAAAATGCATTTCTTTACGGAGACCTAGCAGAGGAGGTTTACATGCAGTAGCTACCATGGTTTATTGTTGAGGGGGTGTCAGAAGGTATACAAACTTCAGAAAGCGATCTATGACCTTAAGCAAAGCTCGCGGGCATGGTTCCAAAAGTTCTTTGAGGTGTTGGAGAAGCATGGATTTCATAGGGCAAATGCGGTACATTCTTTGTTCTTACATAAAACTACAAGAGGTATTGTTGTTCTTCTAGTTTATGTGGATGATATTATTATTACGAGCACTGCAATTGATTACAGAGGTGAAGTCACTCCTTGAACAACAATTTGTTATTAATGATCCAAGTGAATTGCGAATTTGCGATATTCCTTAGACTGGGAGAAAGCAAAGAAACGATCTTTTAATCAACTAAGAAAAGCAACTAAATTCCACTCTGTCTTTGCACGATCATGATTCTCAGCTCGCAAACCTTGGAGAGAGGGCATTTGGTTAGTTTTAGGGGTGTCGAAGGAGCAACTAGGTGACGTCCCAACCATCCGCTAGATATATGGGCCTCATCTCTGTGTCCTTGCATCTATCTCATACTTCTTGTATATGGAATGTGTAGTGATGATGGGATGTCCTCCCATGGAGAAAGAAAAAAAGGAACTAATCTTTCAGTTAAGAGAATAGTAAGGGACTAGTGCTTAATCAAAATATAGAGCCATGACCTAGAGCAATACTAAGATGATGTGGGTCAAGTATATGGTGTCTGACATTACTATAGATACTCCTCTTCCCTTAAAACTATAGTGTGAAAACCATGCAACACTGTTCATTTCCAATAAAAGTGGATTATCACTACATGAGAGACATGATTTGTAATGGTTTCTATCCACATCTCATGTCAGTTCCACCGATCAGAAAAATTGATACTTCCATAAAAGCTCTCTTCGTTGGTTCTTTCAAATGTGCATCAAAGCTGAGCATGATACATATCTATGCTCTAGCTTGAGGGGGAGTGTTATAAGAAATAATATTGTTCTCTCTTTATTTGTTTATTTTTATATTTTGTTCCTTTCTATGTCATGTGGCTCCCTTTTGTACCCCTAGGGTTTCTTCTCTGTATTAAAGACCCCTAGGGACTAGGGATGCAAACGGTCGGATACGGATACAGATATAGGTATTACCGTATCCTTATCCATTTTTTAATACGAATACAGATGCGGATACATATATTGACGTATATTAAAACTATCTTACCATATCCTTAAAAAATGGATACGGATGTAAAACGGATATTGATCGCACACGAGTAATGTTAGAAATACTCTATAGAATCGGCTTAAATATATAAGAATTGGATGGAAAACACATGATATTAATTTACTAAACGTGTTTGTACCATAAAAATATAGAAATATGGTAAAAGAAGGTATAGAATTATGTTATATAGGGTTAAAAATAAATCTATGACTATATTTATATACAAAAATAGATATACGGATACAAATACGGATTTTTGCGGATATCAAAACGATATCCATATCCGTATCCATTTTAAAACAGATACGGATGTCAAAATCTGTATAAAATGGATACGGTGGCGGATCGGATACGGATATATCCATATCTGTTTGCATCCTTACTAGGGACTCGTACTAAACAACTCACATATTTTCTTTCACTAGATGCATTTTGTTGTGTTAATTTTCTAGAACAAACCCCACATCCAGTATACTGCACAAGCTGATGTGGATGAATTTCATTGTGGAAGACCATGTTATGTTTAATTTATAATTTTTCTCTTTCAGGGCAATCTTGTCTCAGTTTACCGAGGAGCAAATGAGTAGATATGAGTCATTTCGAAGATCTGGCTTTCAGAAGTCTAACATGAAGCGGGTATGATGGTCTGGTCATTTTTGATATTTCCTAACGAGAAATTCTTGGCCAACGCTCGTTATTTTTGGTGGTGCTATTAGTTAAGAGCCGTTCCTTGTCTCCGTTTGCAGATATATAACAAATGCCTGAGCTGCTTTATGCAGCCTTCTGGTTGTTTGTTATGGGAAATGCGAATGATTTTATTTTGAATTATCTTGGAAATGCATTCGGGTGGGCATCTTTCTCGGCGCATCACCCTTTAAAAATAAAGAAATCTTGGAAACACAGATTGCTTTTTCAAAGTTTCTTGTTGTCTTGACCGTGCTCAAGCAAGGGGGGATATCCTTACACATTCTTCTGTCTAGTATGTTTGAACAGTTCTTTAACCCATCCTATTTAGTCAGCATGTTATTGTCTAGCATTAAAACTTGATTGGGCAAACCTGTTTAAAGTTCCTATATAAAGCAGAATACGTAGCATAATATGATGGGCAATGATCACTTATTATGAGTAGTTGAATCTTGATTAGTAATAATTTAATTGAAGAATAAACAGGAATATGCAGTGTACCATTTTGCATATTGCTGATCTATTTTTTTCTCTGTTACCGTTGTGTTTTTCTCGAATATCACTGTATACTCGTGCTTTGTTCTTTGTTATAATTCAAACCTATTTGGTAACAGCTTCTGGTGAGCATAACTGGAAGCCAAAAAATATCTATGCCAATGACGATTGTAGTATCTGGTATTGCGAAGATGTTTGTGGGAGAGCTAGTGGAAACAGGTCAGTGAACTTTCACCCTCTTTGTTGCTTTTATTTTGCAAGACCATCTACTGTTTTCCTGTGATTGAGTACGTGGCTGTGGATGTCAGGATTTTAGGACGGAGGGGATAAGATGCTACTTTGTTTTTTTCCTGTGAACGTATTGATTGCACTTCACGAGACAACTTAGTAGCTTCAGATAAAAGTTATAGAGGGAAAGAGAGAGAAATAGAAACAACGGAAAAAGGAAAGCGGAAGCTGGGTAGAGAATGTAAGATGAGATCTTGCTCGATGGGAGAAGGATTTCTTTTGAGGCAATGATGGGAGAATGGCTGGCAATGCTAGAGATGGGGATGAGGGGAACTAGGTTTATGAGTTTGGAGGTCGATAGAGGCTTGAGTATTCGATGGCCCAAGGCAGTCTACTCGTTGCTTCCTCTGTAGTGAGCTCGAGCACATGGCGATAACCTATCAAGACATGCTGAATCTCTATGGTTGTGATGAGGTAGGTCAATAGTAGGAACACTTGTACTTGACCTGAGATATGGTAGATGAGGCGGCTTTGGCTTGATGATGATAATAAATGTGGGACTGGAGCTTCAAGGTGGTATGAAAAATTGTGTTGGTGGAGAGTAGAGTTGGTATGCGTGTGGGTTGCTATCTAGGTTTCTGCACTTAAATGTAGAGATATATCGTGTCTCTGTACTGTTTGCATATTTTTCTGTTATTTTGTCTATCTTATGTAATTTATCCATAGGTTTCTCCTCTTTATAAGAGAGCTTAGGGTTCAAGGAATAGATGAGCTTTTCATTCTTTTCCCAACATGGTATCAGAGCAGCAGTCTTAGGCCGGAGCTCTCGTACCCTAACCCTAACTACACTCGCCACCTCCCTCCTCCCTCCTTCGGGTGCCGCCGCTGCCGACCCACCTTTCCTGCGGGCGCCGCCGCCGCTGACCCACCTTTCTTGCGGGTGCCGGCGCTGCCGTCGGTACATCTAGCCACCGCCCTCTCTATCATGCCAGCCTCCATCGGCAAGCCTCTCCTTTGGGTGACACCATTGGCCTCTCCACCCGTTGTCGGCCCCCTCGTCGCTGCGGCTAATCGTCGCTGACGAATTGTCGCAGGCTCTGAGCCCTTCACCCTTGCATCTACATCCATTGAGATTGATGGATTTGATTGCATAAGACTACATATGCATTCAAATCCTCATATGTCTGTGTAGACACTCATTTTTGAGGCTATAAAACCCTAGCGTTCTTCATCCGGTAATATGTCATAAAACAAAGTCGATGTTCCCACCACGGGCACTTTCAGAGGTTCATCGCCGATTGTCAAGATGGACGAGACGAACTATGAGCTCTGAGCTATATAGTTCACGAGCCTTATGAAGTATACAGGTAAGAAACATATTTTTATCAAGGAAGAGCCGGTTGAGAAAACTAGGGTTAACGCCTTGTGGGAGACAGATGATGCGTATATCAAGGTTTGGCTTTCAGGTATATTGATGATAGAGATCACCAATTATGTGTTACAACAACCCACCGTCAGGGCGATGTAGGATATCCTCGCAACGACTTATTCTCAGGTGAGGAATGAGACCAAAATTTTGCAACTCCAGCATGATATCTTTACAATCAAGAAGAACAAACGGCCCCTTCATTCGTTATATACATCCTTGTATGGGATGTTTGAGATGCTCCACAACCTCATGCCTCTCACATATACTTCTGAGCAGCAGAAGACATATAGGAATGCCAACATGGTTGGTGTATTCCTAGCCGCCCTTGATCCTGAGTATGAGGGTGCTCGTTCCCAGATTCTGGCATATGCTACTATTCCTCCCATGGAGGAAGCTTTCCACAGGTTCAACATGATCACTATCCCATCCATTGCTACTAGTCAAACTTCTTCAGCGATGGCTGCCTCCTGAGATCGAGGAGGTTCTTCCTTGTTTCGTGGACATGGATCTCATGGCAAAGGAGGCTATATTCGTCAGCCCTGCACTTGCTATTATTGTTCTGGACATTCAGAGGATACATGCTATGGCTTTCCTGCATCTGTCTGAGTAGCTGAGCAGGTTGAGTCCTTGATTGCTCCCTCTTCAGATAAGAAATTTGATGAACTTGTAGCACGATTGAGGGATATTATGCCTCTTGCCACTCTCGTTTCTTTTTCGTCTGCCTCGGGAAATCACTCATATGTGGTTCCTTCAGCTTCTTCTAGTGCCTCAGGTAGTACTTATGCACTTACTAGCTGTAGCGGATCTGATGTTATAGAATGGATTATGGACTTCGGTTCTACACATCACTTGTGTGGCGACAGAGGTCAACTTATAGCGTACAGACAGGTTCCTCCAGGGAGAACTGTGGTTATAGCAGATGGGACTCATTCATCGATCACAGGACATGGGAGATTAGCTTAACACCTTTTATGCATCTACATAATGTGTTACACGCACCTGCGTTTTCTATGAATTTGTTATCTATTAGTCAAATTATGAAGGATCTGCATTGTCGAGCTATTTTTGACCCATCTTCTCTTGTATTTCAAGACATCCTTACAGACAAGGTGATTAGTTGTGGCCGTAAGCAGGGCGACCTCTATCGCCTGGTTCCCCATATGCAGGCATTTCCTCCCATTCTGCTGGACCCGTCTCACCCTTTACGAGACACATGTGCTTTGATCATCTTCCGCTCCAGAAAATGTGTCGTGTTCTGCCTCAGATTTCTCCTCACTCGTTCTTCTAGTGTGAGACGTGTCAATTGGGGAAGCATCATCGGTCTGCCTTCCCTAGTCATCGGAGTTGGAAAAGTAGCTCCATTTTGAGTTATTTCATATTGATATTTGGGGTTCAAATCGTGTTCCCGATCATCATGGACACATGTTTTATTTTGTTGCTGTGGATGATTTCTCTCGTATGTTATGAGTCTTTTTATTAAAGAATAAATTTAAAATAGGAGATGTTATCAAAAACTTTATCAATGAAGTGCATAGTGCGTTTTCCTCATCTATGAAATTTGTGAGAAATGATAATGCTTTGTGTTAGAAAATAGGAATGCGAAAGCGGAATGATAAAAAGAACATAAGTCAGAAAGATAAAACATGAAAAATAAGATTTTTACATGGAACCCTACTCCCTAAGGAACGGGATGAAACCACGGGAGAAGGCCTCAAAGGGTCATATTTTGCATTCAACTTTCTCACTAGATACATGAGGTCTGGGACTCCTTGTATAGCCTCTACAGAGCCTCCAAGTCCCACCAGTGGTAGATGTGGAACTAAACAATCCCCCTCAAGCTGGAGCATGCAATGCTCAGCTTGGACAAACAAAAAGAAACTCAACTCACAATACATGACACTACAGACAATATCAACTTAATGCGTACAACTGTCGGCTGCTGTCGAGGACGTTACTTCTCATGACGTGCATGTGAGGAGGACGAACGGGCTGGAGTGTGAGTCTGGAGAAGTCTCCTCGTCGGAGAACTGGGTCTCTCCCATATGGCTTAGTGAATGGAACTCTACTCTGGAGTCCCTATGATACCACTTGAAAACCCCTGCCCACATGACATGGAATGGTCCTCTACTCTGGAGTCCCTATGGCTCCCATGAAAACTATGGCCGAAATAACAAGAATGATGGGGACCATAAAACTGAAGATCGCACACTCGTGCGTCTTGAACTATAGACTCGGAAATATACTGAACATCGAGTCTGAGCATCTAAACTATAGAGTCTGGAAGAAACTGACTGGTCTGGATAATCTGACTGTACCCGTAACTCTACACAATAACTCTGCACAATACTCCCTTCCTCCCATATTGGTTGGAATAACAATCGTCGACCAGGGAGAAGACAAGATAGATGGGGATGAACAAAACCAATTAACCGATCACAAATTTTTTTTCGGCTTCTCAAATCATCATTTTTTTTAATAATTTTTAAGTCATTTCATCTCTTTTTTACACCTTTTGCAACATTTTTTTTAAATAAGCCATTGACACTTTTGATCGACTTCCGTTTTTTTTAAAATTTTACGTACGGTTTTTTTATTGTACACGTCTCTTTTTTTCTCTCTTTTTTGTGTAGAACTGCCAATTCTGGGCCCAAACTGTAGCAAAAAGCAGAATTTGGGTTTCATGCTTGACCGACTTGTAGGAAATAGAGAACTGGGCACGCCCCCCCTTTTAAAAAATAAACCTCGGCCTATTTATGATTCCCCATGACCCTTCTCTTCAAATCTCGCCACCCGCGATGGGGGCTCTTCGTGTTCTTTGCGCTGCTGCTCTCGATAGAGCACCTCACCTTATGTTCTCGTGCGTAGGGGATGCGACAGATGACACACCGCCACTGATTGGGTGCGACTGGAGGAATCACGAGGAGCGGCAGATCCTGAGCCGATCTGGCGGTCACTCGGCGACGATACTGCCTCCTGGAGTTTTCGAGGGCACCGCCGCCTGTGACATGGAAGAGCGAATTTCCTGGAGGGGAGGTGACGCCTAGATGAATCTATCGCCTTTGGGGCTTGCGCCAAGGCGGAGGTGGTGCCGACGATGGGGGCTCGTGTTGGGAGCCTGAGGGTTGCTTGAGATCTTGGTGGAGAGGAGGAGGTGCCTTTGGAACTGCATGACGCGAAGTGATGCTTGCCGACGAGGGAAATTGGAGGGCAGAGGGTGCACCGCGATGGAGAAGGTGCTGCGCCTGGGACTTCAGCACGAGGTTGGGCCTTCAGCGCCGCCTAACTTGGAGATGCGCACAATAGAGGCATGCCCTGGAGGTTGTTTGCGTGCGGCACAAGTGGAGGACAGATCTAGGGTTCTAGAGAACCCTAAAAACATAAACTCTCGAACAGAACATGAACTTGAACAGAATAGTAGTCTTCACAAACACATCTTCAATATCAACATCGAATCTCCAGAAATAAAGAACATGGAAACCTTGATAATCGAACCCGCTCTGATACCATGTTAGAAAGTAGGATTGTGGAAGCGGAATGATAAACAGAGCATAAGACAGAAAGATAAAACATGAAGAACAAGATTTTTACGTGGAACCTTACTCCGTAAGGAGCGGTATGAAACCATGGGAGGAGGCCTCAAAGGGCCATATGTTGCATTCAACTTTCTCACTGGATACAAGAGGTCTGAGACTCCTTATATAGACTCCACAGAGCCTCCAAGTCCCACCACTGGTAGATGTGGGACTAAACACATAGATGAGGTAAATGGATCCAGGAGGGATCCATTTACCCACTTATTACATAAGTGACGCACAACTAAATACTCCAACACTTTGGACTTATGTACTCATGCTCTCTCTAATTTCTTTTTAACTCGTGGTATTATTCATCAAACATCGTATGCCTATACTTCCCAACAAAATGGTGTTGCAGAGAGAAAACATTGCCATTTCCTTGTTGTTACCAGAACTCTCCTCATCCAGAGTCATGCTCTGCATTCTTTTTGGGGTGATGCTGTCCATACAACATGCTATCTCGTGAATCGCATGCCCTTGTCTGTCTTGGGTGGGAAAATTTCTTTTTCCCTTGCATTTCTTGAGAAAGAATTGTTCTCGCTTCCTCATATTTTTTGGCTCGGTTGCTTTTGTTCACTAGTTGTATCCATGTCTTGTCACTCTCTCTCCTAGAGTTGTGTCTTTGTTGGGTACTTCGGACATTATAAAAAAGGTATAGATGCTATGATCTACTGCACAAGATGTATTATGTTAGCGCTGACATCACCTTTTTGAGTCAGTGATATACTTTTCTCCTACGAGTGATCGGTTGACTTTGTCAGACTTTGATGATGAAATCTACATGCCACCACCATCACCACCTTCACCTCCTCCTATACCCTTAGCTCCCATTGTCCCGGTCCCACCGTTGCCACATTTCTATACATACCAGCATGCTTGTGCTCATGGTCACCTCTTATCATCTAGTACGCATCAAGTATCTTCTGAATACATTGTTCCTAATGATGGGTCTGATGCTTTGCCTGAGCAGGGTTCTTTAAATGGGACAAACATACATGTTGATGATCTAGACATACCTATTGCGCTTCGGAAGCAGAATCGTAGTTGTTCATCATATCCCCAAGGTCTCCTTTGGTCGTTTGACTAGTGAATTCAGGAAATTTGCAGTTGTATTATTTGTCGTGAAAATTCCACGGAATTATCAGGAGGCGTTGAAGGATAGTCAGTGGCTCCTAACTATGGAAGAAGAGATGGTTGCCTTACAGTCGCGTGGAACCTAGAGCTTGGTTCCTGCCTCTAGTGGAGCGTCTGTTGTCAGTTGCAAGTGAGTGTTTACTGTTAAACACCATGCATATTGGAGTCTGGAACGGTGTAAAGCCAGGCTGGTTGCTCGTGGCTTTACTCAGACATATGAAGTGGATTATCTGGACACATTCTCGTCGGTCGCTCGTCATTCCACTCTACATATTATTCTTTTTGTCACTGTGGTACATGATTGGACTCTCTTTCAACTTGATGTTAAAAATGCCTTTCTGTAGTGTATGACGATCTACAGGAAGAAGTCCACATGCAACAACCTTCTGGGTTGCTGCTGAGGGGGAGTATCTGCAGGTTTGCAGGCTTCATAAGGCAACCGAGTCTAAGGGCATGGTTTCGGAAGCTCTCATATTTAATTGAGAAGCAGAGATTTCAGAGGTCAAATATGGATCATTCACTATTTGTACAGAGAACTCCTAGAGGTACAATGGCTATTATGATATATGTTGATGACATACTAGTTACAGGAGATGACATGCAGGGAATAAAAGGGGCAAAGGAATTTTTGGGCCAACAGATTGTTACCAAGGATCTTGGCACCCTACGGTTGGGGTTAGAATTTGGCAGAAATCAACATGGTCTTGTGATGATCCAACAGAAGTATGTGACAGATATGCTAGTTGAGACAAGAATGATTGGATGTCGACCTGCTACCACTCGTATGGACCCTAGTATGAGATTATATGATGATACATAGGTGGACATGAGAAGATACAAAGAATTAATGGGAAAGCTTCTTTATGTTACTATAACCAGACCATATATCTCATTTGCAGTTAGCTGGGTGAGTCAATTCATGGAGCAACCCGACAGGTACACATGGATGTTGTATATGTGATATTGAGGTACCTCAAATCTTCTCCAGGTGTAGGATTATTATTCAGAAAAGGGGCAACACATTATTTTTGCATGCACTGATGCAGACTATGCAAGATGTCCAAAAGATAGAAAGTCCACTTCGGGCTTTGCTATTTTTGTTGGCAGCTCTCTTGTTTCTTGGAAGAGTAAGAAGCAAACTGTGGTCTCCAGGTCCAACGCTAAGTTTGAATATAGGGCTATGTATCAAGCTAGTACAGAAATGATGTGGGTTCGAGCAGTACTAGTATATTTATATAGGTGCACCTCTTCCTATGCAGTTACAATGTGATAACCATGCAACCCTATTCATTGCAAACAGTCTTGCATTTCACGAGGGAAGTAAGCATATTGAAGTGGACTGCTACTATACAAGGGCATGATTCAGAAAGGTTTTATCTCTGCCTCTCATATTAGCTCTAGAGATCAAACGACCGATATCTTCACCAAGGCTTTGCTCAGAGGTCTTTCCAGAATTGCTCATCCAAGCTGAGCATGATTGACATCTATGCTCCATATCGAGGGGGAGTGTAAAGATATATTTGTATTTCTATTCCGTTTGCCTATTTTTCTGCTCTTTTGTCTATCTTATGTAATTTACCCGTAGGTCTTTCCTTTATATAAGAGATCCTTGGGTTCATTGAATAGATGAACTTTTCATTCTTTTTTCCAACATTAAACAATGATGCAAAGGATATGGATGGTGCGGCAATCATTATGCATGCCTAGGATATTTTTGGGAGCATCCTTCATAAAAGACCTCATCTTTGTGGGGAAGAATCTCCTTTGTTTGCGAGGCGTGGGGGCTTGTCGATTTTGAGGTTTCATGAATTCCTGATTATTTACGAGGCTTGTTGTTTTTTGAGGTTTAATGAATTCTTGATTCATCTTGTTTATCTTTTTATTTTGTCTAAAATCTTTTGTAAACACGTAGATATGCATCAATATCATTCTTTTACAAAAATATCCAAGAAGATAAAATACAATATTAACAAAAAAAAGAATAAATAAGACATGCTGACTTGCTATGGTTGTGACGACTGCTGAGGTAGGTCAATGGCAAGACACATACTCGACCCGGGATATGCCACGTGAAGAGTGGCTCTGGCTTGAGGATGATGGTAAAGGCAAGACTGGAGCTTCAAGTTGGTATGAAAACTTGTGCCAATGAAGAGTGGAGCTAGTATGCTTGTGGATTGCTATCTAGGTTTGTGCTCGTGAACCATGGGGCAAAGAATATGGATGATGTGACAGTCATATGCATGCCTAGGAGGTTTTTGGGAGCGTCCTTCGTAAAGTACGTCATCTTCCCGGGGGAGCATATCCTTTGTTTGCAGGGCTTGTCATTTTTTGAGGTTTAATGAATTCCCGATTCATCTTGTTTATTCTTTTATTTCATCTAAAAGCTTATGTAAAAAGCATGTAAGTATGCATTAATATCGTTTTTTTATAAAAATAATTAAAAAATACAAAATGAACAATAAAATTAAAATAAAATGAATAACATAAGAATAAAAGAAAAGAGGATTAGAAGGATTTATATATACATATTTGTATAAACTAACAAACAAGAACCAGAATAAACATAGCTGTAAGATATATTTATAATTCTAACCCATAAGCGAAATCAAGTTGGCTTGATCGACAAACTAACAAGTAGGGAGAGATAAGAAAATACAAAAATAACTAACTATTGTACTAATAACAACTCAAAATACATGTATATATGTACATAAAACATTAAACAATTATATGCACTTTACTCTGAAATTTTTTCCCTATTCTTTTTCCATCGTGTAGATAATGTATAATAAAATATATAATTCTACTAAAAATATCTAGGGCAAATCATGTAAGAAAACTTAAACCCTAATTTTAGTATCAATAAAGTCCCAAACTATTTTCTCCAAATGGATCAAACTCACTTTGAAACTTCAATATGTATTAGATATTAATTTATAAAAGTGCTACATAAATTTGGTCCTTGAGATATGTTAGATATGTTATACAATTGTACAATATATATGTAGAATCTTCAAATGTTCCTTTAGAATTCACTATAATTCCCTTTAAAATAATTATTTTTGTACATTGTAAATAAAATTCAAATAAAAATACAAATATATAACTAAAAATCGATCTCTTATCTATTTACGAAAACAATAAATAATGCAATTTAGAAAATACATAGATTTTTTAGCCTAAAATTGCACATAAAACTCAGAATGAGGTCTGTTCGCCTTGAGTTCAATATAGTCGTTGAGATATTTACGTCTCAGTATATTTATTTCTTATTTCTAGTTATTTTATGTACCTCTCGTGTTATTTACCCAGGGCTTTTTTCCTATATAAGAGAGTCCTAGGGTATGTCTAATGAAATATATTATATTCTCTTCCCAACATGGTATCGGAGTAACGGTCTTAGACCGGGGTTCCTATATCCCACCAAAAACCCTAGCCGCCACCCCTCACACCTTCCGCCGTCCCCGGCCGAACCGGCCTGCCTCACCACCCTTGCTCGTCTCGCCCAACCCCCAGACTAGGCAGTGCTCCAACCCGACTCGCCCAACCCCATCTCGGGCAACGCTCTAGCTCACCTCGCCGCCCAGACTGCTGCAGTTGCGTCAGCCGGCCACCCCGTCCTGCGGTTGCCGTCCCAGCCGGCCCTCGCCGACCTTGACAGTCCCTCCGACGGCCTAGTCCTTCGGGGTGTACCGCCTGTTGCTGCTTGAGGGCTGCAGTTTGAGCGTTTTTACAGACTGATAAGGTCTAATTTTGATAGGAGTACATGATTTCAGGCATATAAATCACGTTTTTTCGACTCTAGACCTCATCAATGATTGAAGAGGATGGTTGTATGAGTACACATACAACCGACCCCTCATATTATTGTGTAAATTTGCTCATAGAAGTCTACTGCCCAGTTTAGTTCGGAGTTTCGGCATTTTTTATCATGTCAGACAACAAGGGTGACGTTTTTTCGTCGTTTGGTGCCTTTAAGGCCCGGCTCCTATCGTGAAGATAGATGGGACCAACTACGGGCTGTGGTCCATACAGTTTCACACCCTTATGCAATGCCATAATAGGGAGCACATTTTGATTGATTCAGAGCCGACGGACAAAACTGAGGCTAATTGCTTCACGGAAGCATGATGATGCCTATGTGCGAATTTGGCTCTCCGGGACGCTCACCATGAAGATCGCCAACGACATCGTCAATCAACCCATGACCAAAGCCATGTGGGATATCTTGCTGACACTTATGGGCAAGCGAAGAATGAGAGCAAAATCCTTCAGCTGCAGTATGGCATTTTTTCGACCAAACAGATTGGTCGGCCTCTTCATGCCCACTTCTCGCATCTCCGAGGTATGTTTGAGCGTCGTCATAGCTTCATGCCAATTACTACTAGCACAGAGCAGCAACAGACATATAAGAATGCCACTATGATAGGAGTCTTTCTGTCATCTCTTGACTCTGAGTACGATGCAACATGTACTCAAGTACTTACTGGAGAGATGATACCCCTGATGGAGAAAATCTACAAGAGACTCAGCATGATCGCTATTTCGTTTACTACCGTGGCTTCAACTCCCTCTGCGATGGTAGCTTCTCGTGGCAGAGGGGGTACTTCACAGTTTCGCAGGCGTGGATCCCGTGGTCGAGGAGGAGGACGTCATCGTGGCTTTTGCACACATTACCACCGTCCAAAACATTCGGAGGAGACATATTATCTGAAGCATGGGTGTCTAGTGTCTGCTCGTGTAGCTGAGCAGACAGAGCCTACTGCAGCTCCTCATGATGCGAGTTTTGATGATATTGTCTCAAGATTGAGAGAAATTATGACTACACCGCCTGCCCCATCAACAGTATCTTCAGATATTGCAGCTATTGCCAGAGCATCTACGAGTTTGTTTGTCAGGTACTGCCTATACACTTACCAGTTGTAGCAATAAAGATTTGACTGATAGGATTATGGACTCCGGAGCTTCTCATCATATGTATGGAGATCGAGCTCAATTTACTTCTTCCAGATCTATCCCTCTTGGTAGATCGGTGGTGATTGCCAATGGGGCTCATCTACCCATTGTTGGTCAGGGGGAGATTATTTTAGCCCCACTGATGTGTCTGCAAAATGTCTTACATGCTCCAGCATTTCAGATGATTCTTTTGTCTATTAGTCAGATTACAAAAGATTTACATTGTCGTTCCATATTTGATCCCTCTTTTCTTTGTGTTTCAGGACATACTTACAGACAGGGTGATTGGTTGTGGTCGTTAACGGAGAGGGCTGCACAGACTGGTACAACCTCCTTGTACTGGTGCTGCCACTACATCTGGATCTGTGTCTCCTTTCATGTGGCATCTTCGCTTTGGTAACCTTCCTGTGTAGATGATGTGTCGTGTTCTCCCTCAGATCTCTACTCGTTCTATCTTAGAGTGTGAGGTATGTCAGCTTGGGAAGCACCATCGTTCTTCTTTTCCAAGTTGTCAGAGTCATCACAGTAGTCAGTTATTGGAGTTGGTTCATTTTGATATTTGAGGTCCTAGTCGTGTTCCCGATCATCAGGAACCTCGGTTCTATATGGTTGATGTGGATGATTTCTCTAAATTATCTTGGATTTTCTTGCTAAAGAATAAGTCTGAAGCTGGTCCTGTTATTAAATCTTTTCTTATGAGATTAAGAACATTTTTCTGCCAATATGAAGTTTATTCACACTGGTAACGCCTTGGAGTTTTCTATTTTACATTTGTCTGACTTTCTCAGGTCTATTGGTGTTGTTCATCTGATTTCTTGCGCTTACACTTTACAACAGAATGGTGTTGCTGAGCGCAAATACTGTCACCTTTTGGATGTCACGGCGACTCTTTTGATCCAGAGTCGAGCTCCTCATTCGTTCTGGGGTGATGCGGTTCTCAATACATGTTACTTGGTGAACCGCATGCCTTCTACTATCAGTGAAGAAAAGGTTCCTTCTTTGATTGCATTTCTTGAGGACCTATTCTCCCTTACACCCAAGGTATTTGGGTCTGTAGCTTTTGTTCACAATTTTACTCTTGGTCGTTTCAAACTCTTTCCTAGAGCTGTCAAATGTATGGTCGTTGGTTATTCTCGTACCAAAAAAGGTATAGATGCTTTGATCCTGTCGGGAGAAAATATTATATGAGTGCTGATGTCACATTTTTTGAGTCCATTATGTAATTTTCTCCTACAGGTGAGAGGCTGTCCAATGGTGACTCTGACGAGGATGTCTTTGTTCCACCATCTCTGTTGTCTCCACCAACAACCACCCATATAGAGTCTCAGTCACCTCCACCTCCTCCACCACCTCCACCTTCATCTACCTTGAGGCAGTTCCTACCACGGTTTTACATTCACATGTCCTCTACTCGCCCATCTGCTCATGCAACTTCCTCGTCATCCGACACGCCTCAGGTATGTCATGATCATATTGTTTCTACTGATGGCACTGGTGATGGGTTTGTTCCACATGATACTATATGGGAGGAGTTGATATCAGAGAACAGAGAGGTCGATGATCTTGACGTACCTATTGCCTTGAGGAAACCACGTTGTAATTGTGCCACGTATCCTCTAGATGCACATGTTTCCTTGGACCATCTTTCAGAGGAGTACATGAGGGTTGTCATGGACTCTCAACCATTACTATCCCACATACATATCAGGAGGCCATACAGGATAGCAATTGGTGACTTGTCATGGAGGAGGAGATGGCCGCTTTGCAGTCTCGTGGCACCTGGAGCATTCTATCTACCCTCTAGGTGCATCTGTTGTGGGGTACAAATGAATTTTTACAGTGAAGCAACATGCAGATGGCAGCGTGGATCGCTAGAAGGCAAGGCTTTTAGCGTGTGGTTCACCCAGACTTGTGGGTGGACTATCGAGATACCTTCTCTCCAGTAGCCAGACACTCGACATTGCATATTCTTCTATCAATTGCTATTTTCCGAGATTGGCCTCTTTACCAACTCAATGTGAAGAATGTGTTTCTATATGGAGATCTAAAGGAGGAGGTTTATGCAGCAACCATTAAGGTTTGCTGCTAAGGGGGAGTCTCAGAAGGTGTGTAGGCTCCATAAGGCAATTTATGTCCTGAAGCAGAGTCCGAGAGCTTCGTGCCATAAGCTTTTAGAGTTGATAGAAAATCAAGGGTTTGCTTGGTCCACTGCGGATTGCTTATTTTTTGTTCAGAGGACACAAAGAGGTACTGTTGCTATTCTTGTCTATGTTGACGATATTATTGTCACGGGTGGTGATGAGCAGGGCATCTAGGAGGCCAAGGTATTCCTAGGTCAACATTTTGTGAATAAGGATCTTGCTAATCTTCGATACTTTCTTGGATTATAGTTCGACATGAACCAGCGTGGTCTTGTGATGACCCAGAGGAAGTTTGTTACTGCTCTTCTACTAGAGATAGGTATGATTGTGTGCAAGCCTGCTACTACCATCATGGAGACACTGGAATACATGGAGCTTGTTGGGAAGCTGTACTAAGAAGGTAGATAAGAGGAGATACACGGAGCTTGTTGGGAAGCTCCTATATGCTACCATCACCGGACCAAACATATCCTTTTGTTGTGAGCAAGGTGAGCCAATTCATGGAGCAACCCAGGTGGGTTCATATGGACGCGATTTATATAATTTTGAGATATTTGAAGAATTCACACGGTACTAATCTTATATTCAGCAGTAGTACATCTCTTGAGGTGACAACTTGTGCAGATGTATATTATGCATGATGCCCTAGAGATAGGAAGTGCACTTTTGGCTTTGCTATTTTTGTTGGGAGCTCACTCGTGTCTTGGAAAAGCAAGAAGGAGACAGTGGTTGCTAGATCCAGTGCAAAATATGAGTACATGGTCATGGCACAAAATAACACATGGATGATGTGGGTTAGATCGGTCTTGACTGATCTTGTTGTTGAGGTTCCTCTTCCCATTCAGCTTTCATGTGACAATCAAGCAGCTCTGTTTATTGCTAATAATCTTGCATTTGATGAACTAACCAAGCATATGAAGGTCGATTGTCACTATACCAGAGACATGATCCAGAAGGGTTTCCTATCCACTCCCTATGTTTATGAAGGATATGGTAAGATCGTTAAGCGCATCACGGAAGCGTGAGGATCGCATTGTATGCTATCCGGAGCGATTAGTCGCACTAGTTGTTCGAGGCTGCGGAAATTAAAAAAAATCATGCGATGAAACCAAATGATCCAAGAACGCTTCTCGGATCGTTTTATCCAAACCACAAACAAGTATTAGGGTTACCTCTTTAAGCGTGGTTGCGATCGAGTCTCTAAGCGAAGAGACCTCCTATCTCAAGTCCGATCCGATGGAGGAGACGCTTACGAGCATGTTGATGAAACATGTGCTTCTTGCAATCCATGTTGATGATCCAAGCGATGAATCTCCAAATCTCGTCACACGAGATCCGATGTCTTCTTCACGAGCGAGGCGCACGGAAGGAGATGGAGATCCACGAGCAAACAATCCGGCAGCATAACAACGACGCTGCAGCTAGAGCGACTCTCTCTAGGGATCCATGATGGACGGTCACAAGAGAAAGAGAGGGCGTGCAGAGAAAGAGAGAGAGAGTTGTTGTCTCCAACTTGTGTTATGTAAAGAAGAGCAAAGGGGGTGCCTCTCTTTTTATAATATTTTGGGATCTATGGATCTCAATCCATGGACAATACAAATCCAATGGCTTACATTGATTTGTATTTCTTGCGATGACCGTGACCTTCTTGTTAAAAACACAATAATAATTAATTTAATAAAATCAAATATATATCGAATATAACTTGATTTATATTAAATCAATCTCCATTGGGGAAATAGGAAGGAGGTAAGCCTCCTTCCATAAGAGGAGTGGATGGCCACTACATTCCATGTAGGAATTGTGACCGCTTACCCTCTCTACAAGGAAGGTGGCTTTCTCCTCTTATTTTATGAGATTCCATTATCCCATGAATTTCTCCAATATTTGCAACAACTTTTGTTGCAAATTATTTCGCAAAAATAAATCCAATTTATTTTGTGAACATTGCAATCATGCCATTGGAAATTTGTGAATCACATTCACAATCCAAAATAAAATGTAAATTACATTTTCAATTTACTGTTCAATGTGAATCCAATTTATATCAACATTTAATTAACAAATGTAAATTACAAATAGCTCTCTCTAATATATTATAAAGCACATTTATAATATATATATGATTAATATGGATAGTGCTATCTTCATTATTCATATCCATGATAATTAAATCACATTTAATCATCTTGGATCTCTATTCTCATGTGCCTAAATAATATGAATCCCATTCACATTATTCACATTTTTTATAATTAAATCACATTTAATTATCTATGATAACGCTCTTTATAATATGAAATAAATTCATATTATTCATGATAATTAAATCACATTCAATTATCAATTTTCTCAATGCTCGGATACATATATCGACAATGAAATTATCCTGAACTCTTTCAAGGATAATGCGCTTTCTCTGCGGATACTTGGAGATAAGGACATGGCGATTGTATTGTTCCACGTATAGTGACTTGGATATTGAGATCACATCTCAAATCCATATCTTGCGGACCTCTCATAGATGCTTGATTAAATCAAGACCGCAAATCTAATCTTCTTATTGCATCTGAATCACATTCAGATCGCAGTCAAACATTTGGACTAAGATCAGATTACTTCTCTACTGAGAGGAGTCATTAAAATCTAGACCCGTTTCATCACTCCCTAGGAATGGAAGCATCATGGTTATACAATCATTTATGATCACATCACCCTCAGGTATTCCCAATACCTGTACATCATGCATACCGGAAGACCTAGAATAAACCCGAAGTATTAGATCAATTTTATACGGTATACTTCATGGTTTTATCATTAAGTTTCTCATTTGATCATTAGGAGTTGGTATCGATCATATACTTTTCAAAAGCATTTATCATACCTAGGTCTTGATCATATACTTTCCAAAAGTATATATCAAACCCATAAATTCAGTTAAGCTTTCAAAGCGAGACGACTATGCACGGAATTTGGTTCTTCCCAATATCTCATGAGTGAGCTCATGTCTTCCGATTCAATAATGAACCTGTATGATCCCTTTGAGAGATCGTATTACTCCTATGCCCTTACATGCACATTAGCGCGCCGGTGTATAAACCTTGATTAGGTCATCAACCTATTGGTCTGCCAAATGTACGTACTCATACATATAGTAACACATCTGTCTTCGGTCAGAGGATGCATGCCTATATTGTGACAACATATAACATAGGACTTTGGTTATCTTGATCTCGTTAAGTCAACTCTTTGACCTAACTTATCTAACACCTTCGAATCTCTATTCCTATGCAGAGGACCTGCATTAAGAGGTTGGTTAAATATTAGCCTTTATGAGAAAGGATTGCCATCTCCTACTCAGGCTGGAGATCATCACGTAACAATCATTTGATGATACTTGATGAGTCCTCCATCTAACTCTTTAGATATTCATCAAGCACCAGCCTCTATGATTCAATAATTGAATCAACAGTTGTTTGATCATTAAGATAGCCATGGTACATAACCCTAATTGTACGAAGGGATCTATTATGCAAATTAGTTATTCTTTATTTTAGATCAGAGAATAATATTTGCAATAGCATTTATTGCATAATGGCTCGCCGTGGGCTCGCATGTCCAACAATCTCCCACTAGTCCAAAGAGCCATTAATGGACTAATCATTTAACCCTACACTCATGTGACAATCATCGGCTATTTAGAAAAATAGCTAGGTAAGTTGATCGGTCCCTCTGTTCCCAAGAGACCATGCCAAGTCCTTTTACGACACTTGCATATCCCTCAGTAACAATGCTTGTATCCAATGCGAATGTTACATCTTATGCAACCAATATTCAACTTTGTCAGTTATAGTGGCCTTGACACTACAACTCAGTAATTATTATAACCAGTATTTCCATAATCCTTATCAGAATACCCTTATTCCTAAAGATCTCTATCTCTTAAGGTATCTGCAATTAAGACCTTTTAGATCACTATCTATAAAGTCTTAATCTCTTGAAGATTAGAGTTAGAGATCACTATCTCTAAAGTCTTGTCATCTTTGAAGATATTGTTATTACTGCAATCAAGTGTTTTATCTGCATAGTAAGATTAGTAACAATTTACTACTCCCATTGCATGGCAGACATCTGGCTTTTTGTATACATCTCGTATACACCCGGCTTCTCATAACTAATGCACAAAGGGAAAGATGTTTTAGCATTCACTTCCTCAACTCTTTGAGGTGCTATCCTTCAGATAGGTTAGTACCATATCTTAAGGGAAGGAAGCCTTTATCGGAATTTTCTAGAAAATGGAAATGTCCAAGGCGTACCACTAATGTGATGGTCCCGATACCTTCTTCTCTTTGCTTCTGAACACTTTCAGAACCAAGATACAAGAGGTATCCATGAGATCATATCTCAAGGCATGGAATAGCCAGATTATAAAATACTTATTATTATCCTTATATCATTCTAAATGATTAGGATATCATCTACATTTAACACGATGAACACAATGACACTCCCTCTAAACTTCACATAGTCTATCAAGATTCTATCTGAAATCACAACATTTATCAAATCTGATCTTCCAACTACAAGAAACTTATTTAAGTCCATAGATGGAGTTCTCTATATTGCACACCTTGCTTTCCTCAACCATGAAGCCCTGGAGCTACTTCATGTGAATATCCTCAGATAAGTATTCATAAAAGATTGCAATATTGACTTCCATCTTGATGATGTCAAAGTCAAGTTGTGTAGCTATAGTTAGCAATATTCTGATGGGTTTAAGCATTGTCACTGAAGAGCAAGTCTCATCGCAGGCGATGTCTTCTCTTCGACGTGTATCTTGTGTATACAAATCGTGCTTTGAAGGTCTCTACCTTCTCATCAGGGTCCCTCTTTCTCTTGAAGATCTATTTATACCTTTCTGGGTCTTACCCATTTAGGTAGATCCTTGAGGGTCTACTTTAGACATTCATTGCTAAAATCCATCCTTCCATGTCATGATCCTCATGAGCTTCATCACATGAAGTCCGTTCATTGTCTGACTTAACTGACACATGGAATACATCTTCAAACTCATTTGAAAAGGTATTAGTGTTTCATCTTTAATTGACCTTTTTTATTTTCTGATTTCATGAGCCTCATATCTTCTCAAGATTAACTGAGTTCCTACACTTTTTCATCTTGATTCTCAAGAGTCTCAACATCTAAGAATTACATTCTCAGAGATGAGATCTTTTAAGAATTTCAAGGTCATAAAGTAGGTATCCAATACCATCTTTTATTTTCCTACTGAAGTAGCACTTCTCTGGTGCTAGATTCCAGCTTACTACCATGGAACCTCATTAAGGATATATATATATATATATTGTAGTCTCTATTTATCTTATCATTGCTAAGACCCTCGCGAACCGCTTGCGTCAGATGGTTGATTCGGTGATCTTGCCTACTCAAGGGGCCTTCGTCCCGGGTCGGCAGATGGCTGACATTTTGGTCATGGCTTCTGAAATATGTCTGCATTGGAGAAGAACAAAGACGAAAGGTGCTCTATGGAGGATCGACTTCTCCAAAGCCTATGATTGTGTCGCTTGGAATTTCATCTGGACATCCTTGCGGTTGCGAGGATTTCCGGACGTTTGGATTGATTGGATGAAGCGCTGCATCACGACTTCCTCCCTCTCAGTTATGGTCAACGGCAGGACGGAGGCCCCCCCTTCCAACCACAGCGTGGGATTCGGCAGGGCTGTCCTATGGCCCCCCTTTTATTCGACATTATTGCTGATTCGCTGGCCGTCTTGCTCGTACAATCGGTGGAAGCTGGGATGTGCACTGGTTTCTTTCTTGATGGCATTTCCATCCCCGTACTGCAATACGCTGACGACACGCTGGTACTGCTTGGGGGTTCTTCGTCGCACTCGGCAAACACGGCTATGTTGTTTGGTATCTTCGGTGAGCTCTCCGGTCTCGTCGCCAACCGCGACAAGTCCCAGGTGGTCACGTTTGGCATGCAACCTGGGGAGCGTGTGGAGATTGGCATCCTCACGGGGTGCGCTTTGGGATCTCTTCCTATTAATTATCTTGGCCTTCTGCTGACGGACGGTAAGCTTAAGAGGGCGGACTGGGATTTGGTTATTCGGAAGATGGAACGCAAGCTGGCTGGTTGGAAGACTTCATGCTTATCCAGGGGGAAAGTTGATATTGCTTAAGCATGTTTTATCAGCAATCCCCATTTTCTTCTTTAGCACGCGCACCCTTCCCGCTGGTGTGCGAAAAAAATGGAATCGATGATGAAATCCTTCTTTTGGCCGGACGGGAAACAACAGAGGGCGGGCGTCCACCTGGTGGGCTGGAAGGAGATTACAAACAACAAGGACGCGGGTGGCCTGGGCGTCCGGGACCTTGATTGCATGAATATGGCGTTGCTTGGCAAGTAGGCTGCCCACATTTGGGCCCCCTTGCAGGCCATGGTTCACCAGCTTCTTCGCAAGATTTATGACGTGAGGGGTGACTTGGTGGCCAGACATCTTCGGTGGGAATCTCCTCTTTGATATGGTATTCAAAAAGTTTTGCTGAAAGTGTCGCAGTTCTTGTCGCCGGCGGTGCGAGATGGTCGGCAGTTTCGCTTCTGGAGGGATGATTGGTCCGGGGAGGGAAGGCTTTGTGATAGGTTTCCGAGGTTGTTCGCACTGTCCACGGACCGTGAGTGCTCCGTCTCCCAAGCGGGGGGCACTGGCACCTGGGCACCTCTCTTCGTCAATCACCTTCCCATGCAGCGATTGGATGAATTTTTGCGTCTCCTTTCAGAGCTTCCTTCTGCATCGGACACCATTGTTGATGGTGCTCCGGACAACTGTGACCACTTCACATGGGTTGGTTCTAAGTTTTCTACCAAGAGCATCTATAACCATATTCGTAACACGGAGGCGGCGCCGAGTATGGATCTGTCCCAGGACTTGCGCCTCATCTGGGCCGCTAAGATTCCTCTTAGGGTCAAAATATTCTTGTGGTGTCTTCGGAGGAACATGATCTGCGACAAGATGAGAAGGGCCCGTTTGTTTGATTCTCAGGATGTTACCTGTGATAGATGCCATGACCATCAAGAGGATGCCGAGCATATCTTCTTTTCTTGCCGTCTTTCTGCGGAGGTATGTCCGTCCTTGAACCTGTCTTGGTTGCGGCACGAGAGCTCATCGTTATTTTGGTAGTCCATCAGGCGGATCGGGTCCGACTCCACTGACGATATATCTATAGTCTTTGCTGCGGTATGGGCGATTTGGCAAGGGAGAAACGAATGCATCTTTAAGAGTGTTAGATTCTATCCCGAGAATGTCTTGATTTACTGTAACGCCCTTTACAATTCCTGGGCCTCGTGCTAACTTGTAACGCATTTTATTAATATATAGCGGGAACTCCCACCTTGGGAGTTCACCCATCTCTTATCTTTCAAAAAAAAACTAATAGATAATTATGCAATATTAATCATTGATCAAATCATGTCATACATGATCCAATTGTATCTCCCTACAACTCTATTGAATTTAGGTTTATCAGGAGGAACGAGATAAGAATGATAGTCTCCATAGGGTATTTAATGAATTCATCTAATAGGTACATGCTACCTAGGTTAGATCAAATTCATCTTGTCTTCCTTCACACTTTGGTTCCTAAACCAAAAATGGAATCTTTGAACATTTCAAAGCTTTCTAAGGTGAATGGAAGAAGTCCCATATCACAAATAATCATCAATAGATATCACATACCATAATGTTTATTCTGATACAGATGATCCACATACATCAATATGTATGAGATCTTGAATACCTAGGCATCTAACACCATTCCCAAAGAAGGGTGTATTGAACATTTTGCTTAGAATACAATATTCATAAGTATGCAAGTTTTTGAACCTTTAGACAATCTAAAGTTTCACTCTTGCTAGTTCATTGAACACATCACCAAACATATGTCCAAGATTTGATGCTAGATCATTGTCAGATGATCTTCATCCTCCTATTGATCTTTAAAGGTTTAATTTCCAGTATTAGAAAAGTTAGTGAACCATTTATTAATTTTCTAATTTAGCAGAGTCCTCCAGATGTCAGATTACTGTATGAAATATATCCATCGTAACTCTTTATGATAGGTCAATTCCAGAATTCACGTTTGTTTTCAATATTTAGAAATAAACAATGACTGTATTCTAATATCTAGGTCATAGAGACATTCTGTAAGACTGAGGGCTTCCAATGAAATTACGAAGTCTATTTATCCAATAGAGATCGTTGCAACAATTGCATCAATATCCATGTAGATGACTATTAAAATCATAAAATCAAAACTTCTAGTCTTCTAAAACATATGCAACCAATTGCAAGTGTTATTAGAAGATTGAGATACAATTATTAGACTTTGATCTTACCAAATAAGCAAGTCTATTTTACTCATCAAATGTAGATATAGATTATTATGATGCACTATCTGAGTCCTCTAAGGATTCTAGATAGATTAGATAGTCACACTATCAATTCATCGGCTTATTGCAGTATTGGCATTCATCTAATTCTTTGGATGTCATATGGAAGTCCTAGAAGTACAGTCAACCCTTTGACTATCCTTCTCATCTTGGGTATGACCCATACTTCGACTGTGCTCCCTTTATCTATAAACAACCATTGCTTAAGACAAATGGTCTCTTATGTTGAATTCAAAAGATTTCAATATAAGAGTATTTCAACATTTATACATGCTTCATTCAATTAATACAATGTGAATATTATGAAGTTTCATGAATGACTAGAGTATAAATAGCAGAATGATGACGCTCATCGTATCTACATCCATCTAAACTCTTAAAACATTGGTTCAGATAGGTATTCAAACATTTTGAATACATCATCTCTTATAGAGCTACCATTTTGCATGATGCAGTGAACCATGTCATTCATGATTAAATGTTGAGAGCACATATGCATGTCAAAACATCTTCTTATATTTTATAAGGATTATTTGACAATTACGATCATCATCGACATGCCACTTCCAAAGTACATTCGATGAGAGATCAGGACTATAGAGACATACAATCCCTAGGGTTGTAGTCCTATTATCTCTTTAATTGTCATTCCTCATTCTTATGAGGAAACTTGCACATTGCAATCACATACACTATGTGTCCAATTGCAAGTACAATGTCTTAATCGTGGATCCAATCCATGATATTATACTGATTATTATTGAGTATAGTATTGAGTGTGATTAACGAAGGATTATCTAAAATAAGAAATTTGCATAAGTGTATATACATTATACATATTTTACTTTTACTTAGGAGTTTTTATATCAAAGTTGTCTTGCCTTGTCAACACTGGAAATTTATTCTCTTAATCACTTTCAATGTAAGAGATATACTTACCATTATATCTCATGCAAGATTTGGGATCTCCTTCCTTATCTTTGTCACAATCCAATAATATGAGAACTTGTAATTCCGATAAAAAGAAGCGGGAACACATTCCACCTTTCAAGTCCAACTTGCATTTCCCAATTTGGTCTTTAACACCCGAGCCCATCACCCCTAAGGTGATGTTGACCCGTCGCTAATTGAACCAACCCTCAATAGGATTAGTACTCGCTATGTGTAATCCAATATCGCCCCAATAATATGAGGACTCGACATTAGGGTCACTACGCATACAACCTTACTCTTTCGAGAAGCAAAGAGACCGATTTATATGCGCTTGCATATAAGAGTTGCCACTTCGGACAGGCGTCTCCTACATATAATCCCTGGCGACGGAACCCTTTACCTTGACGGGAAACCATGAATGTCACGTATGTGATCCTCCACCTCATGTTCAAATTCTAGTTAATCATCATGAATCACATTTATTACGATTAATTCTTCCAAGGGAAATGACAACTCTATTCATAATAGAGTGTTTTAATTTTAGTTGGATTCTAATTAATCTAATCATATTAAATTAATGATCCAATTAATATCCAACAAACATTCTTTTATTATTACTTGAAATAATCTCAAATACGTATTATTTCGAATTTTATCAGTTTGAAAAATACACCATGATCTCCTGCATTATCGAGTCCCTACCCGCTGTCATGGTCAGTACCGATGGGAGTGGGGCAGATCGCACGTGATGCAACCTGCTACCCCAACGCTCTCCGAGTAGACACCATATCCACATTAGGAAAGGATAATGCCAAATTGATCATTGTGTACTTGAGATGATAATCAGTTTTTCAACCGAAGTTATACCATATAATAATAATCAAACCATTTTGATTAACATTATAAGGAAATTTGCGAAACAAATTCCCAATCCTATTCAAGCAACAATGTTTGTTGGAAAGTAGATCATGTATATCATGTAACCAATTTGTGATCTAGATCACATCTAATCAATTATTGGTTAAGGCAATGTCATTTAAGGAAATAATTATCCTCTAATATTTCACAAATATTCATCCATAATTATTCCAACAAATTATACCATTTAATTTCACTAATCGATTAAACGACAATCACAAGGTTCTAGGAAACTAATTTTCAGCAGTGACCCTCACTTACTAAGATTAGCATATCTCAATCAATTTAAATCCAAATCAAGCAAAATAAGTTTCCAAAGTTCGCTAATTTGATTTACAACAGAACCTAAGTGATTTACACGCATTTCAAGGCGTTTCAAATTAGTAATTATTTTCTTAATTACGTCATGATTCGCAGTCCCTGAAACAGTGGATACATGTTCACTAAAATGATCATAACTTGAGCACACGGATTCGAAATCACGCAAACTCAAATCCTACGATTTCCTTATTTAATTGGGAATAAAATCCAAGTTTTATTTTCATGTTTAAATAATCTAAAAAGGCCAAAAATAATCACAAAAAAGAGATGTGAAAATGAACTGCGAGAAAACTTTCGCAAACCCTAATGAACCCAAGTCTTCCTATATTTATGGATCGCAACCAAAACCTTCGACCTAAGGCTCTAATACCACTTGAAGGATATGGTAAGATCCTTAAGCGCATCACGGAAACGTGAGGTTCGCATCGTATGCGATCGGGAGCGACTAGTCGCACTATTTTCTCGAGGCAGCGGAGATTAAAAAAATTCATGCGATGAAACCACATGATCCAAGAACGCTTCTCGATCATTTTATCCAAAATAGAAACAAGTATTAGGGTTACCTCTTGAAGCGTGGTTGCGGTCGAGTCTCTAAGCGAAGAGACCTCCTGTCTCAAGTCCGATCCGACGGAGGAAACACTTGCGAGCGTGTTGATGAAACATGTGCTTCTCGCAATCCATGTTGATGATCCAGGCGGTGAATTTCCTGATCTCGTCACACGAGATTCGATGTCTTCTTCACGAGCGAGGCGCACCGAAGGAGACAGAGATCCACGAGCAAACAATACGACAGCATAACGGCGACGCTGTGGCGAGAGCGACTCTCTCTAGGGCTCCATGATGGACGACCACAAGAGAAAGTTAAAGAGAGGGTGTGTAGAGAATGTGAGAGAGAGAGAGAGAGAGTTGTTGTCTCCAACTTGTGTTATGTAAAGAAGAGCAAAGGGGGTGCCTCTCTTTTTATAATATTTTGGGATCTATGGATCTCAATTCATGGACAATACAAATCCAATGGCTCACATTGATTTGTATTTCTTTCAAGGGCCATGATCTTCTTGAGAAAAACACAACAATAATTAATTTAATAAAATCAAATATATATATCAAATTATATTAAATCAATCTTTATTGGGGAAATAGGAAGGAGGCAAGCATCCTTCCATAATAGGAGTGGACGACCACCACATTCCATGTACGAATTGTGGTCGTCCACCCTCTCTACAAGGAAGGTGGCTTTCTCCTCTTTTTCCATGAGATTCCATTATCCCATGAATTTCTCCAATATTTGCAACAACTTTTGTTGTAAATTATTTCACAAAAATAAATCCAATTTATTTTGTGAACATTGCAATCATGCTATTGGAAATTTGTGAATCACATTCACAACCCATTAAATTACATTTTCAATTTAATGTCCAATGTGAATCCAATACACATTAACATTTAGTTAACAAATGTAAATTACAAATAGCTCACTCTAATACATTATAAATCACATTTATAATATATATGATTAATATGGATAGTGCTATCCACATTATTCATATCTATGATAATTAAATCACATTTAATCATCTTGTATCTCTATTCCCATGTGCCCAAATAATATCAATCACATTCACATTATTCGCATTTTTGATAATTAAATCACATTTAATTATCTATGATAACTCTCCTTATAATATGAATCAAATTCATATTATTCATGATAATTAAATCACATTCAATTATCAATTTTCTTAATGCTTGGATACATATATCAACAATGAAATTATCCTGAACTCTTACAAGGATAATGCGCTTTCTCCGCGGATACTTGGAGTCTGGAGATAAGGACAGGACGATTGTATTGTTCCACGTATAATGACTTGGATATTGCGGACCTCTCATAGATGCTTGATTAAATCAAGACCGCAAATCTAATCTTCTTATTGCATCCGAATCACATCAAGATCACAGTCTAACATTTGGACCAAGATCAAATTACTTCTCTACTGAGAGGAGTCACTACAATCTAGGCCCGCTTCATCACTCCCTAGGAATGGAAGCATCATGGTTATACAATCATTTATGATCACATCACCCTCAGATATTCCCAATACCTGTACATCCTGCTTATTGGAAGACCCAAAATAAGCCCGAGGTATTAGATCAATTTTATACTATCCACTTCATAGTTTTATCATTAAGTTTCTCATTTGATCATTGGGAGTTGGTATCGATCATATACTTTCCAAAAGCATTTATCATACCTAGGTCTTGATCATATACTCTCCAAAAGTATATATCAAATCCACAAATTCAGTCAAGCTTCCAAAGCGAGACGATCGTGCACAGAATTTGGTTCTTCCCAATATCTCATGAGTGAGCTCAAGTCTTCCGGTTCAATAATGAACTTGTATGATACCTTTGAGAGATCATATTACTCATATGCCCTTGCATGTACACCAACGCGCCGGTGTATAAACCTTGATTAGGTCATCACTCTATTGGTCTGTCAAATGTACATACCCATACATATAGTAATATATACGTCTCTGGTCAGAGGATGTATGCCTATATCGTGACAGCATACAACATAGGAATTTGGTTATCTTGATCTCGTTAAGTCAACTTTTTGACCTAACTTATCTAACACCTTCGAATGTCTATTCCTATGCAGAGGATCTGCATTAAGAGGTTGGTTAAATATCAATCTTTATGAGAAAGGATTGCCATCTCCTACTCAGGCTGAAGATCATCTCTTAACAAATCATTTGACGGTACTTGATGAGTCCTCCATCTAACTCTTTAGATATTCATCAAGCACCAACATTTATGATTCAATAATTGAATCAACCGTTGTATGATCATTAAGATGGCCATGGTACATAACCCTAATTGTACTAAGGGACTTATTATGCAAATTAGTTATTCTTCATTTCAGATCAAGGAATGATATTTGTAATAACATTTATTACATAATGGCTCGCCGTGGGCTCGCATGTCCAATAGTTTCTACTGGAGTTTAGACAACTGATATCTTCACCGAGGCCCTTGCTAGAGGCCCCTTTCAGAGATGTTGTTCCAAGCTGAGCTTGATAGACATATATGCTCTGGCTTGAGGGGAGTGTTGAGATTTACATCTATGTATATTTATTTTTTATTTCTATTTATTTCATGTACCTCTCATGTTATTTACAGATGACTTTTCTCCTATATAAGAGAGCCCTAGGGTCTCTCTGATGAAATATATTCTATTCTTTTCCCAATAATAGCAAATTTCTAAATCCTAAAATTTCATTGGGTATGAGAAATTTTCATTGTTGGACATGTAGCCCCAAGAGAGCCATCTAACAATAGATGTTGGACATGGATGCTCTCAAGTGGACTCCTTCGAGCCAAGAAACGTGTTATCTGACTTGGGTTTTGAACCTTTTATTTGATGTGTACTGCCCTAGGTACTCGACGTCGACGTCGATGGAACTAGGCTTCTTGTGTGGGTTGGGTGAGGGCTTCCACTCGGAGTCTTATAGTTCATAACTTGTGGCTAGCTTGCCACTTGAGATGGCTTCTCCTGTTGAGGTTTTTAGTGTGATAACTGAGTAGTCCAAGGTGTGAAAGAAGCATGCCTCTCTACATCCTCTCTCCGAGACAATGCCCAGATCGTTATGCCTTTCGTGCGAGTCTTAACTTACCTAACAAGGAATTTCGATACCTTAGGACCGTTATAATTACAACCACCGTTCACCGGAGCTTCGATCGTCGGCTCCCCTGTCAACAGGTCACTGACTTCCTTGACCTTCCGGCACTGGGCAAGCGTCAACCCCCATACGTGGTCTTACGACTTTGCGGAGATCTGTGTTTTTGGTAAACAGTCACCCGAGCCAAGTGTTCATGAAAGTGGCCTGTGCAGCCGCATATGCGTATGTGGTTCTTTCAGCACATCGCTTTCATGAAGCCCCCCATTATGCACCCTGTGCGCTTATGCGGGTTGCATATGCGGGCTATGCGGCCACATACACATTTTTTAGTTTTTATTTGTGTTATTTGTGCCATGTTTTTCTTTGCTTTTGCATGTATGCCAACCAAGCATTCCATGATCATTGAAATCCATCGTGAAAATAGTTGTACTGCAAGATTGGAGTAAACATGTGAGGAAGAAAAAGAATAATGTACCAATAATTTAGCAAACTAATTTAGTCAACTAATAGTTATTATGAATGCAATATATTATGGGTAAAGTTTGGTGCTTTTGATGGAGGATCAGTTATAAATATAACGACAGAAATAAATGACATTATATAAAAAAATAAAGGCATTTTGTGTGCTAACTTGTCTATTTTATTGGTTGTTGTCAATTATTTTGTATGCTAACCGTTCTATTGAAGTATTGATATTTGATTGATAGAGATTGTTTTGAACTCTATATGAAAGTTATTTTTCTTAGATCTTTTGTTGGACCACAATTATACCTAAATTTAGTTCTGTTGTAGTCATTTTTGTATATATTTATTTATTTGTAAATAAAAAATTAGAAAACTGTGTAGAACCGCATATACCCCGCATATGCCCCCGCATACTGCTTAAGCGCTATTCAGTGATCTGTCCGAACGCATATGCGTACCGCTTTCCTGAACCTTGCCCGAGCCTGGTCACTACGACCCCCTTTGCGAGGAGGCACCCCTTCCGGTGTTGCTTAGTCATGCCATCTACATGGTTGACCGTTGGGGGCGTTTGTTCACCGTCGCATACGAATGCGTTTGGGTTCGGGGACACGTTCAATAGGTTCATCTCTGGTGGAGATTGTTGTGGAAGAAGTGCCATGATTAGGGATGAGAGTAATGCCCGTGTTGGGGGCGACGATCTGGTGAGGTTTGTCGGTGTGAGTATCTGAAGATTGAGATACCTTTAGAGGGGGTTGAATAGTGTAACGATGGTAGATTGAAATCTTATGCGGAGTAATATCAAGTACAATACAACCAATCAATCAACCAAGTAATCACGCTGCACAAGATCTAACGTGGAAACCAGTCGTGTAGAAACCACGACCTGGGTCACCTAACTTGGGATTTTCGTTTAGCTTAGCCAACCAATTGCTTTATTATAAGCTCCAGATATTTACGCCGATATCCCAATCATTTACAATGCTTCCAGCTTTACAACTTTGGATCAGACATTAAAGTTAACACTACAAATCAAATACTATAGCAACTGTCGAGGTGGACGATCTTTGATTGTCCTCTGACTTCATTTGAAAATGCATTCTCCACTGCTCCAAGAACTTCATGTAAACTTGAGGATCAAACACCAAAATTCCTATAGAGAATGATTAAGGATATAAACAAATGTTTCACAATATTTCGTAAATATCTTTTCTTTCAACATCATCACATATAATTCTCAATTATGAGTGTAGTATTATCTTGAATAAGCAGTAGTAAGAATAATCACAGATCTATTCTCAAATATAAGCACACACAATTACATTAGAAATAACACATGTGAATAAGCAAATATATGATAGACCACAACTTGTAGTTTGCCAAAAGAGTTCTGACTACTATCGTAAGAAATCGATGATTGGAGGTGATCGAATGTTGCTTGCTTGATAGCTTTCTTGAATAGAGCTATCTTCAGAAAGTATTCTCCTTAAAATATCGAAGAACTTGAAGAATAAGAGAGAAAATAGTACAATATCACTCACGGAAAATTCTTTTCTTTACTATAGAGAGTGATTGATTTGGTGTGTTCCAACGTAGGTATGCGGTCTCTATATAGGGTTACAAAAAATACGATTGCTAGAAATAAATTTGGTAAGAAATTGTGGACATTTTGTAAGTATAAGCAATCAATAAAAATTATAAAACTAGGTTGATCGATTGGATCGAAATGATTGACCAGGAAAAATTGTTGGTCGATCAATCGACGACCATTGAAGGAGCCTGAATTCAAAATATAATCGATCATTGAAGAGTGTTGGTCGATCTATAGTGATCCATCAGTAAAGTATGTTGGTCGATCAAGCCTAGTTGATCAATGTACAAGAATCCACGAACCGATCAGTAAAATATTTCACAATAGAAACTGTCTTAGAACATTCTCTCTTGGACGATGTTTTTCTACAATCAAAGAATCATACAATCAAAGAATCATAGAGCCGATCCAGGTTTTGAAGGTTTAGCCAAACCGTTCCACTTTCTTCCCAGATTGGTGAGGTTTTTGCGTAATGGAAGAAGAGATGTTCCACCATTTCAATTTGAAGCTCACAAAGAAGGCACCCATTTGAGATATCCGTAAAAAGTCTCTCGCAACGACCCTAGTTATAATTTGTCTTCTTCACAGATCCCACATAAAAAAGCTATTTCTCCCTGGCTATTTAAGCTCCCAAATGAAATTGCAATCATGAACAATAAGTATCTGTGTCCTCGAATGTGGTGGTCTTGATATGGTTTTTTAGGTTTTTTTACTGAGAATGAACTATCCTTCCATACCCAGTGATCTCGTCCATTCACATGTTTATTTATCCGACATAGGGATTCCAACAAAAGGAGGAACTCCTCTAGGCGCTGATCAGAAAAATTTGTCATGAAAGAAGACATCCAGTTATCGTCAATCCAACAATCTGACACCCATGCATCTTTACTCGCAACCAACGCAAATAGGCATGGGAATTTGAATGAAAAAGGTCCCCCTCTTGTCCAGCTATGCATCAAAAGGCGAAAGAATTGCCATCCGCAACCATAGGATGGAAAAACTCCTAAAATCGAGGCAACACAGAAATGATGTCATTCCAAAAAATCGAGGAGTGAAAGGTCGATCTTTGTAACAGGTTGTCTGGGTGCCCAATATTGTAAATAGCTTAATAAGTCTACAACAAATATATTCACCTCCATCCCAAAATATACTCACCCATTTTAACATGAGCTCTTCATTCATAGAGTCCAAGCGGGTGATCCCAAGGCCACTGTCCATCTTTGTAGGAGTTATAGTCTCCCAGTCTATCAAATGGATTCCTGTCCCAACCTGACGGACTTACCCCCAAAGGAAAGTTCTCATTATAATATTATAAATTCCTATGCCTCAATATTCATAAAATCCCAGTATTCACAAAATGTATTATCTAATGTTGGATTTTTGATAATATATTATGTGAATATTGAAGTTTAGGATTTTATGATAATATAATTATGATTAATAAATTGATAATAGTTTATATGTGTGTTTTCTCTATAAACATAGGTTTACGCCTCGATCGCCAAGAGGTTTACACCTCTAATTGATAACATAATATCACATCGAGCCATCGCACATGTTTAAAACCTTGATCCATGCACAAGATTGCATTGAGCTTCGCCCATCTTTATCCAATTCAACTTTTTGGAAGAGTTTATGCTCACAACTATCGCGGTTCACTGAACTTTTTAGGTTGGTTCTAGGAGGTGGTTCCTTTTCTTTCTAGACGAACAACTGTACTGATAGTGGCCCTCTCACATCACGCTTTCCATGCCTTTTTGCCTTGAATGATGACCAAAGGGCCTTGGTGAGACTATTGGGAGAATGGCACGCAGATGCCCTCTTTTCCGAACGATTTCTCTGATCAATGGATGGACGATCTTTTGGAGATTCTTGGGATGCTTGAGCATGTAGGTGGTCCAGTCGAGGGCAGAGAGCAATGGTTATGGAGAGGTGGGAATTTCTCGACAGAGATCAATGGTTATAAAGCCGTATATATACTGATCGTATATGCATTTGCACAACTTATTTGAGATTGCAAGCTGATCTGGGAACTTAAGCTACCTTTACGCATCAACGTCTTTCTGTGGTTGATGCGCGGGGGAAATTTTATGACAATAGATCATTGGTCTAGGCTTGTAGTGGGAAGAGTTGTTGATTGTCCGCTTTGCGATGGTCTTGTCGAAGTTATAGACCACCTTTATTACATGTAAGAAGATTAAAATTATTTTGTAGGAGCTTTAAATCCTTTGGGTTGGCCACGATGGCATCGAACCTTTCTGGGAGTCTATATACAATGCTAGGTGGTGGCCACCTACTGAGGTCCTTCCTTTGGCAGTCCTTTGGGCAATTTAGTTAACTAGAAATGGTGTTATCTTTGCTGCAGATCGCATGTATATTAAAACTATATGTGGCATGTGACATGAGAGTAGTGGTCGTAATTATCTAACGACCAATGTTTCAAATTTCGGCGAAATTTTGATTTTGACACCACCGAAACCGAAATTAAAATCTCGACATGGACCCTTCACAAATGTAGGGCGATTTTGGCTGAAATTGGCGAAATTTCGTTGAAATTTTGATGAATTTTCGAATTTATTTTGTTTTTTTGCCATCTTGAAACGAAATCGAAATCGAGATTTTTGCAAGGGATCATTCTGATACGACTATTCTCGCATCTAACTAAAATAGTTTTACTTGTCTTATTGAGGATGCGATGCAATGTGAAACGAATAATTAGGGCTGAATTTTCCATCAATTAATAAAGTCTAATTATGGTCAAATTATTTCTACAATTAATTAAGTCTGTTGCAATTTTTCTATTTAAATAATGAGATCGTTTGTGATCTCAAATCAATTAGTTAGTTGGTTAGAGTCAATTAAGATAAGTTAGGTTTTGAAATTTTATTCACTTTATATTTTGTAATCCTTCCCCTCTTATATAAAGGGGATGATAGTATAAAGTTCTATTAATTAAAGAATTAATCAAAATTGATATTTATCTCATCTCTTCCTCCCTCTCCCTTCTCCCTCGACATGATCTCCATGTTTCTTCTTCCCAAATCCCTCGCATCCGGCATACTATCTCTCCTTCCCTCTCCGATTTCTTCCATCAAATATTCTTCCACCATTAAAATTATTTTTTACACCATCGTAAATTTTCCCATTTGCATACTACAGGTTGTCATCACGATATGACGAATCACGTAGACACCTAACGAAGGAATCTCATTCAGCGGAATGCAGATAACATGTTGAAGAAGCCTATAACAAGGAGTTGATGTCCGTATTGCTCGAATTTCAGTCGAGTCTACGGGAGTTAGCTGTAGATTTTCAGACCTTGAGCGCAGACGAATCGATACCTTCCATCCTCGAAGCCACCACACATGAAGATGTCGAGTCACCTCAAATCCTCGAAGCTACTATCTAGGTTTCCAAGGAGGAAAAACTAGAAAAAAAATCCGTCTGGACTTGTTGTCCAACACATTTTAGATCGGTTGCCGTTGTTAGAATCAATTATATCACTACCTCCGACTGTCCCGGCACCGTCGAAGCCTTCCCAGGATATTATCCAAGCCATTTCACACTTGCATCCGTCACTTTCGAAGGCGTCTTTAGTACCCTCCATCCACCTTACAGCCCCGCTGTCACCTCCAACAGCCCCTGCATCTTCGAAGCCTCCCCAGGTACACCCCTTGCCTTCCTCACAACCTCCCTCCACGACCACAGCCCACCGCCACCCTCTCATATGACCTCCGCACCTCAGCCAATGCCGTCATCCCCATTACGTCCCCCACCATCAAGGTTTACAAATGTGGTATGTGATATTCGTTCGGTCATGTGGTCTAAAGCGAGTGAGCAGATATGCGGAGGAGTATGTGCAGGTAAATGCAGTTTATGCTATTTATAATGTTTTAATTTAAAATATTATAAAATACAACAACAAAATATGATTATATAAAAAATATTAATGATTTAACAAAATCTAAAATAAAAAATTCCAAATAAGATGATATAATCAATAAGATATATACGCATGATATTATAAATTGATTATTTTTTAGTATGTATTTTGAATTTAATGTATATATGTATAACAACAACAAAGCATTTTCCCATTAATGCATATATATATACACAATTTTGGATTCAACATGGAACACATATAAGAAAACCGTTAATGTATATATAGATCCTATAGATAACAAAAGTTAAAGAATTATCATAGGTATACAAATCATATACCTAAAATTTTACACATATATGTATCTCCAAGGGACAGAACTTGTTGACACAAAATATACAGAAAAATTGTATTTGCATATAATATTTATCAGAAGCACAAAAATGTAAAGTGCCAGATTGTTAGTCAATTATTTCATGTTTTATTTGAAGAATTAGAATGAATTTCATTAGATAGAAAATTCAAAAGGTAGTAAACAATTCATTAATAAATGTGAGAACAATGGAAAAAATAGATATGAGAACAAATACCCTAGATTATATTCCCAAATGCAACATATACGAGAATAATCAAAAGATGCATCAATGTAAATGATGATATAAGAGTTGCTCGGAAAAAATCGAGTTAATTTGTCATCAACATGTCATTGATTAATATATCGGCAAACTGTTTGCCGCACACCACATGGACGGCCAAAACATGCACCTGCGGCGAAAATCTGGGTTCCCGGCTCCCTCCCGTCCGTCCGTGTGGCACGGCAAATGATTTGCCGTACCACTGGAAACCGTTTGCTGATATATCCCCTATTCTGTGAATTATTTTCGTGCCGTCCCTATTTCGGTCAAATATTTTCCGCATCCCCCTTTCGATAAATGCCCCCTTCTTTCCCGTCTTCTGTCTACACATGTCCAACCTGGCCTAGATTTTGCAAGATGTGCATCCCTTTCTACAGTAGTTATGTGAACTTATCTGACAGGAAAAAAGAGATTATTTTTTTGGGGTCTGGTGGCTCATAAATTTGCCTTCAACTTTTTCTGCAGGATGCAAACCCTTCTACACTGATGATAAAAAGAGGGGTTCCGAAATTTAATATGATGCAAAATTTAATATGATGTGGGTTGTTTTATTAACCAAGTGCTTAACCAGTGATATTGACTGATACCGTGCTACACTATACTACTGTGTAAATGACAAATAACGTCCAATAGTTACGCTATTGTAAGCTGCAACACTTCCCAGTAGATTATCTGAAGTGGGAACTTCATGATTTTTCTTGCTGATAGAAAAAGTAACTTCAACTTTTAAATCTCGTGAAAGTTTGCTGGACTTGAATATGATACCATGGTATGCTTACAATACTGTGTTAATATTGGGGCCATTTGCTTTGTGGCAGCCAGAGTAGTCATGGCAGAGAGGAAGGATGCAGGGCCCATCAGGCCTTGCCATATACGAGAGGCATATCGCCGGCTGAAGCTAGAAGGGAAGGTTCCGAGGCGCTCGGTTCCACGTCTGTTCCGCTAGGTATTTTTCTTCTTATCTATCAGGTTGCTCAAATATTTAAGTGGGCATTTCATTAGTGTTTCTAATCATTGTACACAGGGTCCTGCTGATCTCTCGGAGAATGTAGACATCTTCTCCCGCATCTTTTCCTCAACATTTATACAGACCTTGTTTTATGTAAGAGAACTATTATAGAGATCTTTAAATTTACTTCATGAAAGAGTTGTATTGTAAACTTGGTGCAATGTTTCCACATCATTATGTCTTGGTTTGAGCCTCGGAATAGCTTTGTGAAGATTCCACACGCACGCACGCACGCACGCACACACACACCCACGCACCCACACACGCACGCACGCACGCACGCACGCACGCACGCACGCACGCACGCACGCACGCACACACACACACACTAGGGTTGGGCATGGGCCGGGCTCGGGCCGGGTTCGCCTTGGCCCGGCCCAAGCCCATTTTAGAATATGGGCTAACGGGTCGGGCCTAGGCCCATTTTATTTTCAAAAATTAGGCCCAAGCCCAAACCCGGCCCAAATAAAATGGGTCGGGTTCGGGTCGGGCCGGCCCAATTTAACACCTATGTATACGAATATCATGTCTTCCATTCTTCTTGCATTTGTGTGGTTGTTTCTTATGCATGTGTGCATGTTTAAAACTATAAAGTATGCTAACTAATTTGTGATTTTAACATTAGTTGTATGTTGGAAATACAAATGTGGTAAAAATATGGCGACTTAAACCACCATTCAATTCACCATTACATATTCTATTGTAGATGCGGGCACTATGACCCAATACAAATTGGTTACTTACAGTTGTACATGATGTAACACTTGAGGACACAGATTCCATTATTGCATATTAATGTAATAATCTTGTATATTAATGTAATAATATCCTCAATCCACTATTGGATATGATTATTAATGTATCTAAGCATTTATTCTACACTTGAATAAGGATAGTAAAGTTAGAACATGGTATTTGGAATGAACATGAATATAATTGATATAATTATACCGTACTGGATATAAATATACTT
>JAZKJV010010930.1:0-112500 GCA_037367405.1 Ottelia alismoides | reverse complement strand
CCATATCTTTTTTACAAGTTGAGGTCATTTTTTACAAATCACAAGTTGTTTCTTACACTCTCGTATTGCTTTTTACAAAACTATTATCAAAATTGAAATTACGCCAACAAGAATATTACTAATCGTGATTTTATTTTACAATGCTGGATACCGTTTTACAATGTCAATACGAATTTTACAAAGATTTTTGACGTTCTGCGTAACGCGGAATTGCTACCACATTGGCGAAAGCTCATTGAATAAATAGTGACAAAAAAATACCAAATCAGACGAGCTAAAAATGGAAAATTAAATAGATTAAATGAAACTCACATTGAAAATGAAATTCAAATTCAAAATGAAAATGTATGGACTAAAATACCTTTCTGGACGAAGAGCAATTAGATTGAGATCTAACGGATTTCCTGATGGGCTTTTCGTTGATGCAGGAAAGGTGCACTTCAATGACTCTCTACACACATATAACGTTATAAGAGGTTCCCCCACCCTATTTTTGCACATTTTTTTTTGAAAAATATCACCATTTATATTCATCTATATCTCTCTCCAATATGTCAATCAAATTTCATTAGAAACGGAGACTTCCATGCCCTCCACTTAGAACAGGTCAATTACAACAATGTTTAGACCGTTGCAATTACCTGTTCTAAATGGACGACATGAGTCTGTTTCTGACGAAAGTCGAATGATATATTGGAGGGATATATAGATGAATATACATGGTGATATTTTTCAGAAAAATAAAAAAAATTTGCGAAAAAATGAGGCAGAAGTAGCCATGTTGCCTGCCCCCAGGGTGCAGCCTCGTGTGTGTGTGTGTGTGTTCACATGTACGTGTGTGTGCATGCACATGCGTGTGCACGTACACGTGTGTGTGCGTGTGAGCGCACGTGTGTGTTTTCATAACTTTATCCCTATAATATGTCATTCAAAATTCATCAGAAATAAAAACTCTTAGGCTCTCCATCCAAAATATGTCGATTACATCATATCTGAGACCATTAAAATTACATGTTCTGGATGGAAGGCATAAGAGTCTCTGTTTCTGATGAAATTTGAATGACATGTTATAGGGATATAGTTATGAAAATCCGTGGAAGAATTTTTAATAAAAAAAGAACTAGTAAAGAATGGAGTCGGTAAGTTACCTACTCCATGGAGTAGGATCCATTTCCCCTCTCTCTCTCTCTCTATATATATATATATATATGTGGAAAAATGGGGTTGTCCTCGCCCCTATTTCTCACAAAAAAATTTATTTTTTCAAAAATATCAGCATGCATATTCATCTATATATCCCTTCTATATGTCACTCGAATTTCATCAAAAATAGAGACTCCTATGCCCTCCATCTAGAACATGTAATTTCAACGGTCTAAATATTGTTGTAATCGACCTGTTCTAGATGGAGGCTATAGGAATCTCTGTTTCTGACGAAATTCGAATGACATATAGGAGGGATATATAGATGAATATATATGGTGATATTTTTCAAAAAAATAAAAAAACCTGAAAATAGGATGGGGCCGACCCCATTTAACCATACATATAGGGTAAAATGGGGTTGCCCCTATGGGTTGCTCCCCCGCCCCATTTCATCCGCTTTTTTATTTTTTTGAAAATTTCTTTCGTGGATTTTCATCAATATATCCATATATTATGTCATTAAAATTTCGTGTGAAACAGAGACTCCTACTGCCTGGATGGAGGCCGTAGGAGTCTTTGTTTCGCACGAAATTTTAATGACATAATAGAGGGATATAGTGATGAAATTCCATGGAAGAAATTTTCAAAAAATAAAAAAAACCCGGACGAAATTGCGGGGCAGCCAAGTTAGCTCCCCCCAAGGGGCAGCCCCATTGAACTCTCTCTCTCTCTCACACACACACATGCACGCACGCACGCGCACACACGCACGTGCACACGCGCACACACACAGAGGAAAATTTTGAATTGAGGTGCCACCTTACCATGCACTTGGTGCGAAACCTCCTACCATTTGATATTAAGCGACACCCCATAAAACCACCAATCCGCACAAAAACCTCTACGCTATTGTAGAAAAAAACTCTCTTCCCTTTCAATCCCGATTATCATGCTAAATATTGATTACACATATTTGATTACTAAATATAGCATATTTTTAAATATCGTTCTCCCTTACTCAGCATTCCCATATATGTTTATCATGGTTTTTGAGTTATTCTCCTTCGATTTCATTACAAATATTGACGACGCGTTCAAGATCTCCATTAAAAAAATTCCAGGTAAGTATTTTTTGCGCATGGATGATGCATGTTCTTATTTTTTTCATTTTTCGTAGTTCAATTCTTCGTCTCCCTACTGAAAATCTCATTATTTTTTTTCATTACAATATATATATATATATGGGATATTTACACCTATAACCCTGAGTAATTTGGTAATTACCCCAGGAACCCTCGATAAACACGAATTACATGCAAACCCCCGAATAATGCTTAACCTTTACATGACATAACCCTGTGTCAATTTCTGTCTGAATTCTTCGTTAACTCCGACGGGAAAAGTAATATGTTGACCATTTTACCCTTCGAAAGACATTATATTTATAACATGATGCCATAAGATGATGACCCCTCTCCCAAACAAGCCTCATGACTTTCAGCTCATCCCCTGCCCTCTCTGCCTGCGCCTACCCCGCATACGAGCTCCAACCCTCTCCCTTCCCGTGCATCCGACCCCCACATGCGAGCTGCAGGCCGTCCTGCTCGGCCCTGACAAGCTGCAACCCCTGGAGTTCTTCCTAGAAGATCCTACCGGCGAGGAACCTCCTCCTCGAAGCAGCTCCCTCCCCCCCCACCCTGCCATCCTCGTGGAGCGCCCTCCTCCCTTGTTCGCAGGCACCTCTCCCCTCCCGCGCCCCCGCACCCTGCCCGCCATCGACGAAGCCACCCCACCCCCTGGGAGGCCCGCGCCATGCCCGCCATCATGGAGCGCCGCGCCCAGCTCCACCCCTCCCCTGTTTGCAGTCCACCCCCTCCCCCTCGAGACCTTCCCGCTATCGACGAAGCACCTCCCCCCCTCCCTCCCCCCACCGTGACTCCTCTTGGAACCGCCCCCGGGCAAGCCATACCCCCCGAGCACCCCCCTCCGCGCGCTCCTCCTGGAACCGCCCTTGGGCAAGCCATCCCCCCCACCCCTCCTGCCCGCCATCGACGCAGCCACCCCCGGGAGGCCCGCGCCCTGCCCGCCATCATGGAGCACCGCGCCCAGCTCCACCCCTCTCCGCGCGCTCCTCCTAGAACCGCCCCCGGTTCGCTGGCCATCCCCTCCCGCCATCGACGCAGTCGCCCCCGGGAGGCCCGCGCCCTGCCCGCTATCATGGAGCGTCGTGCCCAGCTCCACCCCTCCCCGCGCGCTCCTCCTGGAACCGCCCTCGGTTCGCAGGCCATCCCCTCCCGTCTGAGCCTCGAGCCCCGCCGCGCGCTCCTCCTGGAAGAACCCCCGTTCCCGATTCGCAGTCCATCCCCTCCCCCCTGAGCCCCGCCTGCCAGCGTCGAAGCCCCCCTTCCCCGCGCGCTCCTCCAGGAAGAGCCCCCGGCCGTGGTTCGCAGTCCACCCCCTTCCCCCTGAGCCCCCGCCATCGTCGAAGCCCTCCCCCCACGTTCCTCCTGGAGCCAGGCGCCCCACCACCATCTCGCGCTCCTCGTGGAACCCCCCCTTCCTCCAGCTCTTCCTCCTCCCCTGTTCGCAGTCCGCCCCAGCCAAAGTCAGCCACCATTCAAAGCTCGAAGCGCAGGTCGAGCCCCCTCCCATTGGATTAATCTCAACCGTTACATCACTGATTTGTTAGATTAACTCAACCATCTGGTTGAGTTAATGGACCAAACTAACGGAAGGTTATTGGTGTAAAACGGAGCGATTATTCGGGGTTCTATATGTAATTTGTGATTATCGAGGGTTCTTGGGGTAATTATCAAATTTATGGGTGCAAATATCCCTATATATATTTATACCTTTTCATATCGCATTTCAAACGATGAGGATGATTTCTCGATTACATACTAATATCACATCGTTTGTGGTTTCATTACATTTTCATCTTTTCATTTTCAATTTGTAAAATTCTATTTTATTTTATTTTCGTGCATTCATGTTCTATTACTTTTTCAAGTAATTTTTTATGTCAGGTTCATTGCTTTTGATTGCATGATCTATATATATACATATCATGTTTTAAGTTCAGTAATGTTGATTACATCATTTTACAATGCATTACACCAAATTACAATACATTTGATCATTTTATATTTTTCTGTCTCATTTTTACAACATCATAATGTATTTTACATTCAAACGACTATTGCACTACTTGTACAAATACATTCCAGATATTTTTATATTACTTACAATCATTTTATACTTCCATATTCTGTTTACAATATATTATTCTATTTTTATATTATGTATGCCACTTGGATAACTTTCAATGAGAGGAAGAAGGGTAAAGATCGAGACAATTATATCTTACGGATGTCATCAATTTGGATTTGACTGCAGAAAAATAGGAGCGAATGTAAAAAGAATGAGAGAAATGTAAAATATGAATTACAATTGTAACATATGCTAATAAAATGTTGGATTCATTTATTACAAGTCTTCATTTTGTTAGAATGTTTGACAATGTAACATGGTATTGGATGGACGTAAAGTTTGTCCATGGAATGTAAAATAAACCCGATGAATGTGAAATATAGACTATTTGTTTAATATGGATTCATTCATTACAACGCGGGTTTAAAATAATATGCTTATGCCATTTAACATTTTTAGCGTGTTCGCAATTTAAAAAAAATTTACATATGAATTTACAAATTTTTATTTTCCAAAGAAATAAAAAAATGAGGGGAAAATAGGGGTGGGAGTAGCCAAGTTGGCTACTCCTAGGGGGTAGCCCCATTTAACCCATATATATATATATATATATATATATATATATATATATATATATATATATATATAGGGTAAAATGGGGCTGCCCCCAGGGAGTAGCCAATTTGGCTACTCCCACCCCTATTTTTCCCTCATTTTTTTATTTTTTTAGAAAATAAAAAATTGTATATTCATCACTATATCCCTCTCACATTCTATTAAAATTTCGTCAGAAACAGAGACTCCTAAGCCCTCCATCCAGACGTCATTTTTTTAACGGTCGCAGGATTTTTTAAATCGACCATGTTTGGATGGAGGCCATAGGAGTCTCTGTTTCTGACGAAATTTTAATAGAATGTGAGAGGGATATAATGATGAATATACAAATTTTTATTTTCCAAAAAAATAAAAAAATGAGGGAAAAATAGGGGCGGGAGTAACCAAGATGGCTACTCCCTGGGGGCAGCCCCATTTACCTCATATATATATATATATATATATATATATATATATGGGGAAAATGTGTATGCCCCCTAGGGGGAGCTAACTTAGCTCCCATGCCCCTTTTTTACAAATTTTTTTTATTTTTTTTGAAATCTGAAACCGTGTAAATTCATTATTAAATCCCTATATTATGCTATTCAAATTTCGTGCAAAACAGAGACTCCTACGACCTCCATCCAAACGGAGTCGATTTAAAAAATTCTGTTACCGTTAAAAAATGACTATCTGGATGGAGGCCGTAGGAGTCTCTGTTTCGCACAAAATTTGAATAGCATAATATAGGGATATAATGATGAATATTCGTGGAAGAAATTTTCAAAAAAAAAATAAAAAATGGTGAAAATGGGGCGGGGGAAGCCAAGTTAGCTCCCCCTAAGAGGCATCCCCATTTATCCCTATATATATATATATAAAGAGAGAGAGAGAGGGTTGATCCTGTGAGATGGGTAATCTCAACCGCTCATTTTACCATCACTCACGACATGGGACTTGGGGAAGTTTAGATAACATAATGAGTGGAACGTGTGTTTCAAATTTCGTGAAAAAACACCCCTGACATGTCCATCTGGAGGAGATCAATTTTAAAAATTCCGAGACTGTTAAAATTTGACAATTTTGATGGAGGAGATAGAAGTCTCGAAAGATACCATGTTGATATATTGTGATCTAAATCACCCCAGGTTTCATGCCGTGAATGATGGTAAAATGAGCGGTGAGATTGCCCATCTCAGAAAAGCCCATCTCACAGGATCGACCCCCCCAATCTCTCTCTATATAGAGGAGTGATCCTATGAGAGCCAAAACCTGCGAGAGCATGAGAGCATTGATTCTGGACCACTAGATTATGTCTTCTCTCTCCTACTCTTCTCTTTCCTGGTTGATTCTAGTGGTCCAGAATCAATGCTCTAATGCTCTCACAGATTTTGGCTCTCACAGGATCACTCCTCTCTCTCTCTCTCTATATATATATATATATATGTATGTGTGTGTGTGTGTGCGCGCGCGCGCGTGCGTGCGTGCGTGTAGAGAGAGAGAGGAAAGGGATCCTACTTCATGGAGTAGGTAACTTACCTACTCCATTCTCTTTTTTTCCGCTTCTTCTTTTTTTGAAAAATGCTTCCATGGATTTTCATAATTATATCACTCTAATATGTCATTCAAATTTCGTCAGAAATAGAGACTCATACACCCTTCATCCAGAATATGAAATTTTAACGGTCTTAGATTTGTTGTAATCGACTTGCTCTGAATGGAGGGCATGTGAGTCTCCGTTTCTGATGAAATTTAAAGGACATATCATAGGGATACAATTATGAAAATCTGTGGAAATATTTTTCAAAAAAAAAGAAATGGAAAAAAGAGAGAATGGAGTAAGTAGATATCTACTTCATAGAGTAGGATCCTTTTCCTCATAATATATATATATATATAGGGAAAAAGGAGTATGCTTCGTGGGTGTAGCTAACTTACATGATCCCACTCCTTTTGCCTTGTATTCTTTTTTATTTTTCTGAAATGAAACCTATTGAAATTTAGATTACAATATGTCACCACGGTATCATTCAAAATTCGACTTAATTCGATACTTCTATCCCCTCCATCAAGACTGTCAAATTTTAACGATATCAGAATTGCTTAAAATGACTCCCTTAAGATGGAGGGCATGTGAGTCTCTGTTTCTGACGAAATTTGAATGACATGTTAGGGGGTTATAGTAATGAATATACATATTTTTATTTTCCAAAAATTAAAAAATGGAGAAAAAATGGAGGTGGGAGTAGCCAATTGGCTACACCCATATATATGAGGAAAGGGATCCTACTCCATGGAGTAGGTAACTTACCCACTCCACTTTCATTTTTTCAATTTTTTCATTTTTTTGAAAAATGCTTCATGGATTTTCATAACTATATCCCTCTAATATGTGATTCAAATATCATCAGAAACAAAGACTCCTACGGCTTCCATCCAGAACATGAAAAATACATCAAATCTGTGACAATTAAAAAATGACTATCTGGATGGAGGTCGTAGGAGTCTCTATTTCTGATGAAATTTGAATCACATATTATGAAAATCCATGAAAGAATTTTTCGAAAAAATAAAAAAATTTTGAAAAAAAAGAAAATGAAGTAGGTAAGTTACCTACTCCATGGAGTAGGATCATTTCTCTCTCTCTCTCTCTCTCTCTCTCTATATATATATATATATATATATATATATATATATATAGAGAGAGAGAGAGAGAGAGAGAGAGAGAGAGAGAGAGTTTAATGGGGCTGCCCCTTGGCTGCCCCCGCACCGTTTTCGGCATTTTTTTATTTTTTTTGAAAAATATCACCATGTATATTCATCCCTATATCCCTTATATATGCCATTCGGATTTCGTCAGAAACAAAGACTCCTACGACCTCCATTTGAGATTTAATGAACACCATATGAGAGACGTTGGATAACAGTCTTGTGGTTAAAATTAAATATAAAATTTATTAGTATCTTTGGGACGATCTGATTTCCATAACCGTTCAAGCGAATTTCTCGGTCGTTGATTTCCTTTTTGAGAAAGGAATTAATATTCAAATAATCACCAAACAATTCATTAGGGATTTCTAGCTGTCGCAAACGACGAACACACAAAGAGAAACCCTATTCTCATTTTCTTTGGTGATCGATTGAAGGAAGTTCTGCATCGATAATCAGTAAGTTTTTTATTTTATTAACATTCAATCAACAAGTTTTAACGCATGAATTTTGTTAGTACATTTACCGTATGTGTAAAAGTTGATTTATTATTTTTGTATATGAAAATGAAGATTTCAACTTATCAGATTCTTTTAGTATTTGAATGCGAAAAAATGTATTAATTACTAATACAAGTTCTTACATATTTTAAAACGAATCAAAATTCTTTTGAAAGATTACTAAATTAAGAAGCAATTTTTTATTTGTTACTGGAAGTATTCTAAACCTTAAAAGTTACAAAGATATTTCATACTTGTTAATGGCAGTAGTCTAAATATTACGTATATAACTTGCAATCCACATATTACTAATGTGTAAGTAAAAGTTACTGACAATTAAAAGAAAGTTACTTGTCTTATTAATAGGGTTACTGATGCATAACTTTGTTGATATGTTACTTGTGATTAATAAGAAGATACTAATAAATATTTTAAAGTTATTGGTGGTAAGTGTATAAACTACTAGTTGCATGTTGAACTCATCGAAATACCTTTGAAAGCTTCAGAAGTTACGAATCGTTTTATTATGTGTTATTGTTAGTACCATATTTCTTACGTACAACTTTCGATTCATATATTACTAATTTTTGATGAAAAGTTACTGATAATTCAAGTAATGTTACTGAAGGTCGAATTAGAATTAGAATGTTACTCATACAAAGCTTTTAAATACTTGAAAGATTACGAAGTTACGAAGAGAATTCATAATTGTTAATGGCAGTAGTCTAAATCTTACGTATACAACTTGCAATTCATATATTACTAATGTGTAAGTAAAAGTTACTGACAATTAAAAGAAAGTTACTTGTCTTAGTAATACGATTGCTGATGCATAACTTTGTTGATATGTTACTTGTGATTATTAAGAATATACTGATACATACTTTAAAATTACTGATGGTAAGTGTATAAACTACTAGTTGCATTTTGAACTCATCGAAACACCTTTGAAAACTTCAGAAGTTACGAATCGCTTTATTATGTGTTACTGTTAGTACCATATTTCTTACGTATACATTTCGATTCATATATTACTAATTTTTATTGAAAAGTTACAGATAATTCAAGTAATGTTACTAAAGGTCGAATTAGAATTAGAATGTTACTCATACCAAACTTTTGATCATTCTTACTTATACTACAAATGAAAGTTACTTGTCTAAATTATAATAATATCATCGTTAATTTTAAAGATATATTTAACCAAATGTTACTTTATGTCGCCTTATCAAAAGTTACTTTTTGGGGTAACATTCAAAAGAACCTTACCTCTGGTGAACGCGTTCGGTTCGCGGGCGGAGCGGAGAAGATTTTTTTTGGATTGCATTAGAGGGCTCAAATATTGGTTTACCAGAAGTAAATTTGAAAGAAGATTAGATACGGTAAGAAATCTTCTATAAATAACCCATTTTCCATTTGAATGATAACTCGATTTCTATACGTAGTTTTAAGGAAATGTACAAATTAGGGTTTCGTTATCGACATTCATTTTTAATTTGATTATCTTGTAAAATAGTACATGCATGTATATTGAACACTTGCGGATGATTACAATAACACATGTTGCACGCTATATGCTTACTGATGAATCATATGACATAATATAACTGATACGATTTTTTTAATTATACACTTGCTGAAATCTATCAGACTTACAAATGCAAGCTATAGAGTTACTTATGTAAATAACACTTTTTTAACTGAAAGCTATCTGACTTACTGGTGTATTCTATAACATTTATTTACTTTGTGACTTATTAGGGATAATTGTGCTACTTAGAAACTTACCAACAGGCCTTACTCATACATAATCACGTTATATATTCACTTGTTACTTGTGATACTTAATGACTTACTGATACAATCAAGAAAGTTACTATTCTCAATACGAAAATTACTTCTTACGTTTTTCAACAACAACAACAACAAAGCTTTTACCCACAATTAAGTAGGGTCGGCTACATGGATTCTTCGCTTCCATTCAGATCTATCTTGGACCAATCCCGGGCTTATATCCACAAAACTAAGATCCCTTCGTATTGTCTCTTTCCAACACTTCCTGGGCCGTCCTCGCCCTCTCTTAGCCGGCTCAACATCCCAACATTCGCATCTCCTAACTGGTGCATCAGCTGATCTTCTTTGCAAATGTCCAAACCATCTTAAGCGATTTTCTCGCATCTTATCCTCGATCGGAGCTACACCAACTTTCTTTATGATTGCATCATTCCGAATCCGATCTTTACGTGTGTGTCCACACATCCACCTCAGCATTTTCATTTCTGCTACATTCATTTTTTGCACATGTCTATGGTTCACCGGCCAACATTCAAATCCATAAAGCATAGCAAGTCTCACGACTGCTTTGTAAAACTTTCCTTTAATCTTTAAAGGAATTTTCTTATCACAGAGAACAACAGAGGCTCCTCTCCGCTTTAGCCAACCTGCGTTTATTCTATTAGTAACATCTCCATCAATTTCCCTGTTATGCTGCAGAGTTGATCCCAGATATCTAAAGGAATATCTCTTCTGAATGTTATCGTCACCAATCTTCACCTTGATTCCTTCACCATTGCTTTCATCAAAGGTGCACTCCATATATTCCGTCTTAGCCCTACTTATACGAAATCCTTTAGTCTCCAACTCATGTCTCCAGACCTCAAGCTTCTCATTTATTCCATCTCTAGTCTCGTCAATTAACACAATATCATCATCAAATAACATACACCAAGGTAACTCATCCTGAATTTGACTGGTCAACTCGTCCATAATCAAAGTAAAAATAAATGGACTCAAAGCAGAACCTTGATGTAAACCAATGTTGATGTCAAAATATCCAGTCTTCCCAGATGGGGCCCTTACACAAGATAAAGCCCTATCACACATGTCATTTATGAGGTTAATGTATAGGACATGTATTTGTCTCTATACAATTTATCCATTTTCACCATGTAAATATTTCACCTATTTTATTTATCACTTAGAAAATACCAAACAAAAATACTTCTTTTATAAAAGTTGTTCATAAAAATATAAACTAATTTATAAAAATATTAGAAAAATAATTCATCCTAAAAATATTATAGTGAAATGAAAAAAAACCATAAAAGCCGTCTTCCGAGATTCATAACTATTTATAAAAAACTCCAAACGGACCAAACTCACATTTAAACTTTGTTTTATACATAATACCATTTATTAAAAATATCAGAAAAATATTAGAATAAAATAGGTGAATTTTGGCGTTTAGGACCTGTTGTCTATACGTAGAACCTTCCTGGATTTTTAATTAATTAATCATATATCCGATTAATTTATATTCTTCTCTAAAAATCTTTTTAAAAACATATATAAAAATATAATTTAAGTAAAAATACTAATAAACCCGAAGCCATGAAGGCACTGCCTAAATTTTTCGTATCTCATAACTCGACCGTATGAACTCTGAATTGGGCAAACTCAGTCTTAAAATTAATTATATTTAATTATCTACAAAATGACACTGATTTTGTTAAAATCAAAGTTAATATGCAAAATGTAGGTTTCAGGATCATATTGGATATTGTACAATGTACCACAATTTATTATCATTTTATATATGACAATTTATTAATTTTATTATTCCTTTAATATTAAACTAAATTAAAATAGAAATTATTTTATTATTTATTTAATATATTTATGAATTACTAATTTATATAGTTATTTAATTATTTACTTAATTATATAATAAATTATTTATTTAATCCTTAATTAATTACTTAATTATCTACTTAAATTGTATATTAATTTAATTATTTAATCTAAATTATTAATTTACCTTATAATTAAATATATTAATTAGTTCATTAATTTTATTAATTTATTTTTTAATTTTATTTCCCCTTTCTCTCTCCTACCCCTCCTCCTTCCCATGTTTTGCCTTCTTCCTCAAGCAATCCCGCCTGCGCCACCCGCCTCTCTTCCTCTCCTTGCCAACTTCCCCAACTGCTCAGTCGTTGGCCGTTTGCCCAACCGTCACGGTCACTGGATCCTTCTGCTGGTGACCGGACCCCGTTGCCATGGCCTCCACTCAACCTCACCTATATAAGCATTCTAACCCCCTACCGACCGCAGATCCGTCATCTTCTCCTCTATCCGGTGAGCTCCGAGTAAGTGAGAGTCGGTGACAGTGCCCTCCTCCATCGTTGAGCGAGGAAAAGTGATCGAAGAGGCGAGATCACTCGCCGGTGCGCAGCTCCACTGTGTGTCGAGCATCCCCGTCGCCACTGGTACATGCGTTAATCCTTGGAGCTCCGCTCGAGCTTCCAGCTTCCCAGGCGTTCGTCCATCACATCCTCCATCTCCTTCGACATCACCAGCTTCGTTCTAGGTTAGTTTGCGAGTTTGCGATTCAATACAATGAAATGCCTCCTGGAGATTCATTGTTTGCGAGTTTCATTGTAGATCGGGACCTCAACTTACCGCTGGATTTCTAATGTCAGGAACCGAAATTCGCACTACCGGAGCAATCACTTGCAGATCTGTGATCCACCAAGAATCACCGCAAATCCGAGATTGAAAGCACCGCCATGCACGAAGAAATCAATCGTCATTTCGTATTTCAACCGTTGCTTAAAGAAGCATTTGGGGAAGAACTTTCACATTCGACTCTGGAAGCTACAACTGTCGTTGATTAATGTGAAAGGAGTTCAATCTCAATCGTCCAGTCAGCGTCCGTCAGATCGTGATCCAACGCTGCAGATCTTGCCTGCCTCCAGAGCTGTACACGTGCCGTTTCTAGCCTTTATCCCCACCGCTTAAGCATCGCACGCGCGAAGCACATGCGAAGTAGTAATTTTGGGACCAAATTGCAGGATACAACCTCCAAACTATTTGCATTTGCAGTAAGATCCCTGGCAGAAGACTCCACGTGCGTCAACACGTGATCTTTGGTGAAACTGCGATTGAACCCTCGGAGCTTTCCATTTCTGTGAACAGGTCTAGATTTAGCTGAAACTAACGTGAGGTACACGTGATTTCTGGACTTTTTGTGCACACGCCTCGAGATTCCAGCATACTACACCGTACCTCCAGAATTTTATGAAATAACAAACAGGTTCAGGACCATTTGACATCACGTCAACATCACGTGACATTTGGAACGAATTGCGCAAACATCCCTTAGCATTTGCAGATTTACACACATGCCCCCATTTTCTAGTATAATTACACTAAAACCCCTATAATTTTTATATAATTCTATAAATACTCAATACATATAAAATAAAATACAAAATAAAAAATATAATAAAAATACATATAAATACCTATTAGTATACTCTATACACTATAACATCAATTTTCAAAAATTAAAAATATTTTCTATTAATAATAAATCATTTAAAAACATAAAAATACAACCAATTCGAAATACATAAAAAATAAAAAACAACTCTAAAAATCAAACAAAAATTACATACAATATACTTTGCCATATTTTACATACTATACCAAAAACAAAATAAAAATAAAATATTCAAACGAATAAAAAATTAAAATATATAAAAACTTCAAAAATTCGTAATTAAATAAATAAAAATCACATAAAAATGCACAACATTCCATTTTAAAGATAATTTCATATATTCATTAAAAATAAAATAAAATAATTTTTCCTTATTTACTCTTTGAAAAATAAATGTAGTCCACATTTTTCCATAAAAAAATAAGTTTTCACCTTAAAAACAATTCAAAATCCCAAAAATCGTAAAAACCTTCTAAAAATTCATAAAAAATAACAAACAAAATAAAAACATAAAAATAACAAAATAAAAGTCAAATAAAAATTAAAACATTTTCTAAAATGATAAAAAAATTACAAAATTATTAAAATATCAAAAACAATATAAAATTCATTAAAAATCAAACAAAAATTCAGAAAAACTTCTAAAAATAAAATAAAAATTAGGAAACCCAATACCTTTGTTTTTCTACTATTTTCCCTGGTTTTCCAACAATTTGCTTCTCTGAGTTCGACTCTCTCGTGTTAACCGTTATACACTTGCGTTTAGGAGTATAAATAAAATAAATAAAATATTAACAAAAATTAATATATTCTGGTAAAACTCACCTGGTCTATACAACGACTACGAAAGCTTTTCTCTCCTTCCTTTGTAGGAATATGAAGAATCGGAAGGCCAAGGGTTTCCAAATTTTTCCGATGGTGCTACCGTCGAGGAGGCAATGTTGGGGTAGATCGTGAAGACCTTAGGTCTAGGGTTTCGATGATATCTTCGCCATTTTATTTCTCTAACTTCACGCCTTTTTATTTCTGATATGTGGAGCACATGTTGAGCAGAACGAGACAAAATCGCAAAGCTGAGTAGTTTGTAATTTCTTTTAATAAAAAATATAAAAATTATTCGTTGAAAGGGGCTCCTTCAGGGTATCCCGACTTGTACCTCTTTTTCCACATTCTTCTCAGGGTCTATTTCATCAAGGTTGTACACCTGGGTGAGTAGGGCACCCACCATGGTTTTCTGGCATCATGATTTTATCGACGATTTCCCACGGTTTTTCGAGGTTAGGTTCTTGATTAGGACCTTTCGATTTTTCTCTAACTGCGCTCCGTAGTTAGATGCATGCTTAGGTTACACAAACTAGGTGCTTGTTTAATTAGGATAAAAGCAAAGGGATAAAAAAATGTTAGACGTTCTCTGAAAACAATAAAAAGAGTGATAATCATGAAAACTAAAACATGGACTACTAACATTATCTACCTTAAAACAAAACGTAAAGGATTCAATTGCTTTGGGAGAGAAATCCCCAGCAAACAGATCGCAGGTACACTTCAGATCTGAGTGAGAGGCGGCCCTTAAGGTTAGAGCAAGAGTATGAATTTCTTTCAGTATACTATTGATTTCATATAGTTAATCACTCTTTCTTCAGTGAGGACTCTCAGCTAGCCAGAAACGGTCCGGGTTTCCTTAGCAGAGTGAGTTTTTTAGATGATACTACAAAAGGTTCCGTCCTCAAGCAAACGAGTAGCCGGAAACGGTCCGTTATCATATATTGGTTGAGAATAAGTGATTCTCTATAAGAACTCGGGACAATACTCTGGGGAAGTTTCGGCACCTATCAACTCACGTTAATCTGTGAAAAGACATGCTTGCCAAATAACCCTAAAATTGAAAAGATAAACGACCGAACTTTTACGATCATCATCAGGGTTGAGTTGGTGAACCTGGGGTGTTGACTTGTGTTTGACTTTACGAGTGAATTCTATCTTCCAGATCCATCTCTCAGGTCTTTCGATATCGATCAGCTTTCATTTGTCTTGTCACGATGATGGGTAGAAAATCTCTGAGGCCAACTCTTACGATAGCGCTTCCAGGTGCATCTACCCGATCATCTAGGTCGGTTCGAGACATATCGTGTTTCAAACATGAGATGAGTCATCCTTCCTTTTCCGAGTGTGACTTTGACCTCGGAGATTCTTCTCCCTTCATTTATTAGGTTCCTCCTCTGTCTCCTTCTATCCCTTTTTCTTCATTTCTCTCAAGTCGTCCTTTGCTTATGCGAGTGGCAGCTGGGCAGATGTATGAGACCTGCAAGCCAGTTTTAGATAAGATGAGGAAGTTGGGTCCACGAGTTGTTGAGATGAAGGTGCGGACTGAGCAGTTGACATCGAGAGCTGAGTCAGTATCTACATCGAGACTACCGGCCTTTCTGATTGACTCAGACTTCGTTTCATTGCTGTCGAAGTTTCATTGTAATCAACATGAGGAGTCGTATGAGCACATCTATGAGTTTGAGGAGATTTGCAGTACTCTCTTCTACTCATATATTACACCGGAGGGTGCCATGCCGAAGACCTTTCCCTTGACACTCAAGGATGGAGCTGCAAGATGGCTCCAAATTTGGGAGAGGAGGGAGCTAGCTGGGGTACACTATGAGTCACCTTCCTTATAAGATTTTACCCCATTAGCCGAGCCAACTGCATGCGGTCAGTTATCAGACACTTATCGCATATCCCCACAAGCCACTCCAGGATATGTGGTCCGATTTCAGATTCTTCTGAGGAGATTCCCAGATCATTGGATCTCTAGAGTTGAGATAGCTCAAAGTTTTTATATGGGGATGTTCGCAAATCAACAGACATTGGTTGATGCCTCGTGTGGCGATTCACACCGTAGTCTTGACGAGGATTCACTTTGGAATCTCTTCGGAGAGATTTCTGATGTCGAGATGACACATGAGGGAGATGCCAGACCACTTTAATGGGATCTACCCTCGTTGAGTTTTCAACTGGAGTATGAGTCGGTTCCGTGTTTCTCAGTTCATGAGTCTTGGATACCTATTCCTCAGGTATTCTAAGGTATCGAGCAAGAGCCCTTGCCGTTTTAGCTGACGTATCAACCGATTCGGTTTCCATATCAGGACTAGTGCTACGAGCAGCCACTTCAGGAGCAATTCACCTCAGATTCATTTGATCATTCTAAGAGTATTCAACAAATCGAGATGGATGTGGGACAGTACTTCGAGAGTCCCGATATAGACGGTCCCACATTCGATCATTTTATCCGTCTGATTCATGAGAAGACCACAAATCGTAGGGAACAGATGGAGACCTTTCGAGATTTTATTGCCAGCATTGTCATGTAGCAGAGATCAGTTTTAGATTTTCCCATCTCGCATGAATTGTTGATTCTATTTCCTCTAGTTTCCATGGTGATCTGAAGCAGCCTGCAGTTGTTGACACATTTAGGAGTGAGGAGCATGTATCAGACAACGATGTGAGTGTACATTTAGATTATGATTCTCTTCAAAGTCAAGGTAAAACTTTACAAAAAATGGAAAAAAGAGAAAATCCAGAAAAAGAAATAAAGACAAGACTGGACTCTTCTGCCAGACCACGATCTTCTGCTCTTAATGGATCTCGTCCCCATTTTACAAAAAATATTCTCTTCATCTTCTGATCCTTCGAGTGTATATATGGCTGGGGAGGATGTACAGATACCCTTCCCCGATGCTCTGAATATTGGGAAGGGAGAAAATCAGAAAAATTTAAAAAGATTCAAGATTCTAAGTTCACAAAAGAGATGTCAGGCTAAATTTAGATCAAACTCACTCTTTCGGAGGCATTTATCCACAATCATCTTCTTTAGAAATGTCTGAAGAAGCATACCACACTGATAAGGAAGAAGAGATGAAATCATTGCTCTGATAAACAAGTGTTGATCATTGTCACTTGTTGTGCCATCCAGCACACATCTCCAAGAAGAAAAAGAAAGATACGAGGGCACCATTCGTCAGTTGTCAGATTTCAGACCACGAGTTTTAGCATACCTTGTTAGACAGTGGATCATTGGTAAATATATTACCCTTCCATCTTCTCGAGACTCTTCATTTAGGGCTTTGAAGCGAGCCAGAATGATTCTTCAGTTTCTCGACCGATCAGTCAAGAGGCCAAAGGGTATAACTTCATGACATTGTCGTGATGGTACAAGGCACAAAATTCATTATAGATTTCATTGTCTTAGACTCTGACTCTTCGGTACCATCACATGATGCTGCCATTATTCTCGGTCGGCCTTTTCTGTGTGCAAGCAAGGTCGTTATTGATTATGGGACAGATAGTGTCACGTTCCTTTCCAACAGTATAGTGCCGAATTTCAAGCCGTTAGAGACTTTGCCATCATACGAGGGTGATTCCAAGCCATCAAATTCAAAGACATGTGAGACTACCGCTGAGATTAAAAATGATCAGATCCCTTCTGATTCTACCGAGACCCGAGATCTCCTCTCCATAGAGGAAAACTTGGAGAATGTAGCATTTGGTGATCCGAGTACACATGTCCAGAGACGTGTTGACGAGATCCGTAGTATCTACGTCATCGAGATGAAATCGCTGGTGGTACGTACTTCGAAGGCCAAATCCATTTTAGTTGTAGATCTTTCATTTGAGCCTTCCAATAGTAAAGATATTGAGCCCTTTTTTCACGCGGATTCTACCAAGGACTTTGCTAATGAGGAGATCGATCGGATTGCATCAGAATTTAATCTCTTTCTTGCGTCTACTCCAGATATGATGCCAATGTCTTTGCAGTCACACATAGTTGAGTATATAGTATTAGAGGATCAGTCTTTGTCTTCATATCTCAGTGTTGATGATGACAATGATCCAGAGACTATGGAGAAGCTTTCACAGGTCAGTTCTGTCCATCTTTTCAGTCATCTGGGTCGCTCCTCACCGGTCGACATAGGTCAGGGATCCTCTGATTTGGATATGGATATCTCTGAAGATGCCCTTGATGTTGACCTGACTCTTGTATATTCTATCATTCCTCGATCATGCAAGAAGGCCACTCTTCGGCTTTCTTGAGCATGTATAGTTCGTTGATCTGTTCATTCTTCTCGATCATCTTGTACATACGTGTTTTCTACCCGATTCCATTCATTCTTTCGTAATTATCTTATACCATTAGGTTTCATCTTGATTCTTTCTATACTTAGGATGCACTTTATCCTAAGTATAAGGGGTTGTAGACACCGTTTTGTTCATACCGTTCTGTTTTATTACCCCTGTTGTTGCTCATACTTAGGGTGCGCTTATAGGGTGGGGGGGTAATATCGCTCATTTCGTATGTGATTATTCGTGATTTTATATCATATGCTCTCTCTCTTGTCCCACAACTTGTTGATATTCTCTTCTATACTTAGGATATTTTACCCTAATTATGGAGGGGACAAGCCAAGTCGTTGATTGTGTACATTCTCTTCCCCGGTCTTCCCCATTTGTATAGTCTTCTATACTTAGGATTATTTATCCTAAGTATAGGGAGATCACCGACTTCTATTCGTTCATTTATCTATTCTTTGAGTCATTGTAGTATAGGATTCTTTTCACCAGCCTATACTTAGCCCGAGTTATGTTTTCCTTGACCGCTTCTTTGATCACTATGAGGACATAGTTCACGCTAAGTATAGGGGTGTCGTATATTTTGTATATACTTTAGAAGCCATAACTTGCACTTTATCCTATTTTAATAATATGTCTCTCTAAAAATATGATGTATATTTCGGGTTTCTAAAACAACAAGAAAACTATAAATATGACTTATTTTTTTAAAATGTATATAAAAAATGTTGTAAAATACTTGTATAAAATCCTTAAAAACTTGTAAATAGAATTCTCTTGTAATTTTTGTATAAAACATGAATTTGAAGGTAAGATATATGCTTTGAGAAAGCATATGATCTATACCAATTCCCAAATGACCAAGATTGAGAAACTTAATGATCAAACCCTGAAGATGACAGTGTAAAAGTGATCTACATCTTCAAAGGTATCATAGGTCTTCCAGTATGCAGGATGTACAGGTATTGGGAGTACCTGAGGGTGATGTGATCATAAACGATTGTATAATCATGACTCTTCCATTCCAAGGGAGTGATGAAACAGGTTTGGGTTTTAGTGACTCCTCTCAATAGAGAAGTGACCTAATCTTAGTTCTTGTATTTATGTATAAAATCCTTTATATAAAATATACAAAATTCTTGTAAAATTTATGTAAATAGATTTAACCCACTAATTCTTTCCGAAAAATACCTAAAAATTTAAAATTTATTAAAATTCAATAAAAATTGTAAAAATTTTAGAATTGTACATAAAAAGTTTAAGCCAAAAAATTCACTTCTTAAAAAAATCGTTGCATTCATTCTCATTTTCGAGAAAAAGTCTGATTCTTGAACCGAATGGATCTACGTCTGAGAGATGGAGCTGGGTTTATGCCTTAATCCACTTAATTTAAAAGAGACTTTTATTAGGATATGGAATTCAAACTCCTTAGGTCTTTTAGGCTGAATTCTTTGGGTTCCATGAGATCGTATTCGAAATTCAACTTGAAAAGTCCCTAAGTAGGACACCTGGTGTCATCCGTTTAACTCTTTTCCATTTGAACCAATTTTGAGCTCATGCACTCTATACTTAGCTGACTTGTATGGGATTGCGAAAGACCGTCTATTTTGGTGGTGTGTTTCCATCCTTGTCTAGTGGCGTAGACGTCTAAAGATGGGAGAGATTGGGGTTGAAATAAAGCTTCGGATGAGGGAAGGATCTGCTGACACAGTTTTTTCTAATTCCCCAAAAAATAGACGGAAGAAAAGATGATATATCCGTCGGGTCACAAAAGATTAATGCAGTGCAACAATCATTACTATAAAAATAAGCCGATTACCAAATACCAACAAGACCACACTGGTCCGAGATTCATAAAGCCTGCAAATCTTCGTGGAGACTTGGCTAAACTGACCAGGCTTCACAAGGAGATGTGATTACACTAATCATACTCCAGTTCTCTCCCCCTTCTTCTTACTTCTCTCTCTTACTCGATTGCGGACACAACACAACCTGATCTTAGAAGGAAATATCCCTTCCTCGAGGATCGAGTAGATAGATGAGGGCCTAATGGGAATGTGTAACTGGATGGTCAGTTTTCTCGCCTCCTCAAGATGGAAGAGCTAAAACCTTTCACATACAGAACAAATTACCTTCAAAGCCAAAAAGTTTGCGTGATGGATAGGTAGATTTAAGGTGGCTGTTAAGGTGAACCTGGATAAGGATGGGACTTGAGGGCTGTAGAGGCTTAAATCCTAATTCTAAAAGAGTCACGACACACTAATAATCTAAAGGCATATTCCAAGTTTATATTTTGGGTGAAGTGAGATTCGGTTTGAAGAAACAATCATGTTCTAAGTTTTTTTTTTAATTTTCCTTTTCCTTTATTTATAGAATAAGTGTTTGATAAGGGACTAACAAAGGTAAACTATAAGGGAATGATGAATCTGTGATTCATCGCCTTTATTCTTTCATTTTGGCAAACATCCTTGGTAAAATATATGTAAATACTCATTAATTCCAATTAATTAACATTTTAACCACAATTATTAGTATTATATATTTAACACTTATTATATCCAAACTAAAAGAATGAAGAGAAAAAGAAAAAAATAAAAGAAAAGAAAGATGTATATAAATATATACAGATTGATCTTAAACCCCTCGACCGAGTCAATATTGACCAGATTAATAAAATAAATAAGTATGGGGAGATAATGATCATAACATATAAAAATACCAAGAAAATCGAGATCAAAAATACAATTTATCCATTTTTCACCTTGTAAATATTTCTCCTATTTTATTTATCACTTGGAAAATTCCAAAAAAAATCTTCTTTTACAAAAAGTATTCACAAAAATATAAACTAATTTACAAAAATATTCGAAAAATAATTCATCATAAAAATAAAATATTACAATGAATCAAAAAAGCAGTAAAAGCCGACTTGTAAGGTTCATAACTATTTATAGAAAACTCCAAACGGATCAAACTCACTTTTAAATTTCGTTGGGACTTGTTGTCTATATGTACTATATGTTGAACCTTCCCAGAATTTTAATTAATTAATCTTAAATCCGATTAATTTAATTTCTTCTCTAAAAATATTCTAAAATGTACATAAAAATAAATAAAATTTAAGTCAAAATACCAATAAACCCGAAGCCACAAAGCCGCTACCTAAATTTTCCGAACCTCATAACGTGATCGTATGGACTCCTAATTGGGTAAACCCAGTCTTAAATTTCATATTATTTAATTATCTACAAATTGACACTGATTTCGCTAAAATCGGAGTTAATATGCAAAATGCGGGTTTGGAGATCGTATTGGTATATTGTACAATGTACCGTAATTTAGTATCATTTTATATATGATAATTTATATATTTATATATTTTATTAATCCTTTAATATTAAATTTAAATAAAATATATTTAATTTATTTAATATATTTATCGATTATCAATTTATATAAACATTTACTTATTTAATAAATTATTTAATAAATTATTTATTTAATCCTTAATTAATTACTTAATTATCTACTTAAATTATATATTAATTAAATTATTTAATCTAAATTATTAATTTAACTTATAATTAAATATAGTAATTATTTCGTTAATTTTTTTACCTAATTGATTTTTTTAATTTTATTTCCCCTTTCTCTCTCCTACCCAACTTCTTCCCCCATTTTCCCTTCTTCCCCAAGCGGTCCCGCCTGCATTGCCCGCCTCTCTTCCTCTCCTCACCAACCTCCCTAACCGCTCATCCGTTGGCCGTTTGCCCAACCGCCGCGGTCACCGGATCCTTCTACTGGTGACCGGACCCCGTTGTCGTGGCCTCTACTCAACCTCGCCTATATAAGCATTCTAACCCCCTGCCAGCGGCCAGATTCGCCATTTTCTCCTCCATCCGGTGAGCTCTAAGTGAGTGAGAGTCGGTGACAGTGCCCTCCTCCGTCGTTGAGCAAGGAAAAGTGATCGAAGAGGCGAGATTACTCGCCTGTTCACAGCTCCACTATGCGTCGTGCGTCGAGCCTCCCAGTCGCCACTGGTAGAGGCGACAATCCGTAGAGCTCCGCTCGAGCTTCCAGCTTCCCAAGCATTTGTCCATCGCATCCTCCATCTCATTTGACATCACCAGCTTAGTTCTAGGTTAGATTTCTCCATAGATCTCTTCCTTCTCCTCTGTCTCTTCTCGATCTATCTCTTTTCTATTTTTATCCCCGATTTTGACTCTGCTTCCATCCGCAAGCCGATCATCCATCTCACCTTCTTTCTCATCCTCATGCTTCTGTTCTATTTCTCCATCTCTGACCATCTCTGGTTACATACGGTGGCCAGAGTTTGGAGCTTCTCTCCGCAGCCAGTAGCTCCATCATCCACCTTCTGTTTTACCGCACGGGTGAGGTTTCATCCTCGAACCAAGGCTTTCAATTGTAGATCTTCATCGGTACAGAGACAGGAGCTTCGCGAGATATTTGATCTCGATTCACCAGAGATCGAGAAGCACACATCATCTGGACTCAACGAGTTGTAGAGCATTTGGGTCTAGCATTTAGCCGCGAGAAGCACCATATGAAGGATAGACCCGCAACACATGTAACCACCTGGAGCATCACAAGCAACCATCGCCATCAGATCTGAAGACGAATCTCTGCACGAGTCTGCCGCTCGGAGCCTAACACTACTGCTGCCCGCCGACATTTAACACATGTAGCCAAGTCATTTCACTTGCAGGAGAACAAATCGAATACTATAGGATATTTGAAGCATCTGAAATCATCGACTTCATTTGAACTTGAAGCCTCACCGATTCGATCGATTCTTGCACTACGAATACCTCCGCAAAAATTGAAATCATAGCGTCAACGCCTCCTGGAAATTTGTTGTTCACAAGTTTCATCGTAGATCAGGACCTCAACTTACTGCTGGCTTTCTGACATCGGGAACCGAAACGCGCACCACCGGAGCAATCACTCGCTGATCCGTGATCCACCGAGAATCACTGCCGATCCGAGATTGAAAGCACTGCCATGCATGAAGAAATTAATCACCATTTCATATTTCAACCGTTGCTCGAAGAAGCATTTGGGGGAAGAACTTTCACATTCGATTCTGGAAGCTACAGGTGTCGTTGATTAATGTGAAAGGAGTTCAATCTCAACCGTCCGGTCAGCGTCCGTCAGATCGTGATCCAACGCTGCAGATCTCGTCTGCCTCCAAAGCTATACAGGTGCCGTTTCTAGATCACCTTTGTCCCCACTATTTAAGCCTCTCACTCGTGAAGCGCATGTGAAGTAGTTATTTTGGGACCAAATTGCAGGATACACCTGCCAAACTATTTGCATTTGCAATTAGATCTTCGTAGCAGATTCCACATGCGTTAACACATGATCTTTGGCAAAGTCACGGTTGGACCCTCGGAGCTTTATGCGAACAGGTCCAGATTTAGTTGAACCTCACGTGTGGTGCACGTGATTTCTGGACTTTTTGCGCCCACGCCTTGAGATTCCTGCATATTACAGACGTACCCCCAGAATTTTATGAAATAACAAACTGGTTCAGGACCAGCTGACATCACGTGAACATCACTAACATCTGGAACGAATTGCGCAAACATCCCTCAACATATGCAGATTTACACATGTGCCCCCAGTTTCCAGTATAATTACATTAAAACCCTTAATTCTATACACACTCTATACATATAAAATAAAATGCAAAATATAAAAATACAATAAAAATACATATAAATACCTATTAGTATACTCTATATGGTATAAAATCAGTTTTCTAAAATTAAAAATATTTTCTATTAATAATAAATCATTTAAAAACATAGAAATCTACAAAAAACTCTAAAATACATAAAAAAATAAGAAACAAATCTAAATCTAATAAAAATTATATATACATTATACTTTGTCATATTTTACATATTAAACCAAAATAAAATAAAAATCAAATATTAAATTCAAAAAATTAAAATACATAAAAACTTTAAAAATCCATAACTAAATAAATAAAAATCAGATAAAAACGCACAACATACCATTTTAAAGATAATTTCCTAAAAATACAATAAAAACATTTTTTCCTATTTACTCTTTTAAAAATAAAAATACTTCACAGTTTTCCATAAAAAAATAAGTTTTCACCTTAAAATAATTTCCCTAAAAATCTTGGAAATCTTCTAAAAATTCATGAAAAAATACTAAAATAAAATAAAAACATGAAAAGAACAAAATAAAAACCAAATAAAAATTAAAATTTTTTCTAAAATAATAAAAATCATAAAATACTTTAAATCTCAAAAATAATATAAAATTCATTAAAAATCAAATAAAAATTCAAAAAAATCCCTAAAAATAAAATAAAAATTAGGGAACCCAATACCTTAGTTTTCTACTATTTTACCCTAGTTTTCCAATAATTTGCCTCCCTGAATTCGATACTCATGTGCTTAACCACTATAGCTTACGTTTAGGAGTGTAAATAAAAATAAATAAAAAGTTTAATCAAAGATTAATCTTTTCTGGTAAAACCCACTTGGTTGATACGACGACCGCGAAATCTTTTCTCTCCTTCCTTTGTAGTAATCTAAAGAATCAGAAGACCAGAGGTTTCCGAGTTTTTCAAGCTACAACAGTCGGTGGAGCTAACGCTTGCGCATGTGGCACGAGAGAACTCACAAGGTGAAAACCACGACGTTGGATTTCAACAAAGATGAGGTTTCGATCGAATAATATTCCATGGAGTTGCAATGGGAGGTGGTACAGCGAGATCAAACCAACGCCTGAAGGTAGTGAGGAGATGGAGTAGGGGAAGCATTGGTGTAGGTTCCAGTGGTAGTGGAGTAGGGGAGGTAGCAAGTAGATCTGGTCAACGGGTTGGGGGCCTGCCCGCCCAACCCGCTCATGGGTCGGGCTTGGGCTTAGAGATTTAAGCATGGGCCAGCCCGACCCGGCCCGCTAAAAATAATATATATATATATATGGGTAAAATGTGTATGCCCCCTAGGGGGAGCTAACTTAGCTCCCCCCGCCCCTTTTTGACATAATTTTTTTATTTTTTTTGAAATCTAAAACCGTGTAAATTCATTATTAAATCTCTATATTATGCTATTAAAATTTCGTGAGAAACAGAGACTCCTACGACCTCCATCCAAACGGGGTCGATTTAAAAAATCCTGTTACCGTTAAAAAATGACTGTCTGGATGGAGGCCGTAGGAGTCTCTATTTCGCACGAAATTTTAATGACATAATATAGGTATATAGTGATGAAATTCCACGGAAGAAAATTTCAAAAAAAAATAAAAAAACCGGGCGAAATGGGGCGGGGGGAGCCAAGTTAGCTCCCCCCAGGGGGCAGCCCCATTTATCCCTATATATATATATATCAAATTATACATGTATTAATATGATATGCTTTAAGTTTTTCATTTGTGACACTAGTTTTAAATAAAATTCAATAGTTTACATATCAAGTAACATGTAAACTATGTATATTAGTTATAAAAAGTAAAGTTGGTACTAATAAAATATATACATATTAAATACCACTAAAAAATCAATGGAAAAGGAACAAAATGGGCCATAGGCCAGCCCATGGGCGGGCTTTGGATAGAGGTTTTTTAACCTCGGCCCGTTCGGCCCGACCCTCATTTTGGTCAGGTCTAGTAGCAAGAGAGAAGAGGTGATTGTTAGGGTTTTCATGGTTGAGTGATGTATCAGGACACTAGGTTTTGACTAGAGCGGAGAGGGGGTACCATGGCCATGTGGGCGAGGCATTTTTGGGTCACCTTGTGGGTACCTGATGTCCATCGGGTTGGAGCCCTGTATTTAATGTGCCACATCACATTGAGTCGGTTGTTTTTCCTCCAGTGCAAGGAAGTCAGAGGGGTGGGGTCGTGCGTTCTGCCAAAAGGATATGGAGATGGTGACGTCGACCCTCTCGATCTTCTTCTTCAAGCTAGAGCCTTGTTGCTCTCGTGTGCTTGGGCCCAGAATTCAGGGTTCAAAGAACCCTAAAATCATATCAAACATTCTTTGCCGTTGTAGTGGATGTTCCAGGAACTTCTTGGCAGTGAGAGGAGGGTCTGATATAGGCTAGACATGCACTGATGTAGAATAAGAGTTCTGAGCGCCTGGATGTTGCCCTATCTCGGATTTAGGGTTTCAGCAAAAACCCAAATCTATTGATGAGATTTTCATAAACTTGCACGTGACTTGGGGAAGATCACACCCATGGAAATCTCGTGCAGCAATTTGAACTATGGTTTTAGATAAAACCCTAGAGAACTTGAATGAACATACAAACATGAACACAAAATAAATCTTCAAATAAAATACAATCAAATATCGACTCGCTTTGATACCATGTTATAATAAATAAATGCAGAAGCAAATCGATAATAAATGACAAAATCAAACATAAACATCTTGTTTTACATGGAACCCTACGCCCTAGGAGAACGCCTCAAAGGGTTGGATCTTCTATTGGAATTTCTTACTGAATACATGGGGTGTTGGGCTTCTTATATAGCCGCACAAACAGGTCGAAGTCCCATCACTCATCCATGTGGGACTAAACATGGGTGGGTGTAATTGGATCTTGGAGATATCCAAACTAACACAAACTCCAACACTTTCTATGACACCAGAGCATGTTCTCTCATCTTCCTTGGTTAGCTGGAGTCTTGATACGTGTTAGGAGCTTCAATTAACATGAATCCCTCTTTATTGTTTTTCCTAATCTAAAAATCACCAGCTTTGCAGTGTTTTTGGTTAGGGCTTTGCATTGGCTTGAATGTACACCAATTATGGTTCCTACTTGATTAGTCTAATTTTTTGACTCCAGCCAGGTAATCTACATGCTCATTTGGAGATGCACGATTCTGGTTCTCTGCTTCAAGATAAGTCAGTCATGGCACGTGATGGCTCGAATTTTACCTGTGTTGCGAATGGTTGGTCCCAAAAACTGGGTCATAATAATGCACTCAAGCCTTGATAATCAGACCATGTCAAAAACCAGTTAGACTGGTATTTGGATTTTGTGGATAGTCTCATTGATTCATACAGACCTAGAGTTTTGTTTGCGGAGCTAGTTAATATTTGAAGGGAAAAGAACAGAAGATCCAACCAATGGGGTCCTTTATCATAGAGCAGGTCAGTTGCTATTTCATGCTTAAACATGTGTTTTTTTTGCGTGCTTGCTTCACATATTACCTTGTTCATGTTTTCGATCATATATCATATCCGTAATTATAAATTTAACCATGTCAAAATATTCAATTAAATAGTCGAACAACCCATCAATGAATATAAACTTTTACTCTCTTCCAGGTAGTACAGAAAATGACCGGAGCAGCATGGGGGTGCTCGTAACCTTCTGAACTTCTTTGAGACATTTACTATAGGAGGGTTTTAGGGGGTTGCCCTCCAAATTGTACACTCATAGATCATCATCATCCAGCAATCACCTACCGATTTCACATACATGCTTCTACCAGCTCTGCCTCCTCATATATCCTTCCTTAAAAATTATGCGAGAACGGCTTCAGCGGATCACTCAGGAGCACGTGGGCAGCAGCTTTGGCAGGTGGTAAGTATGAAGGGGTTATTTTTTGTGTAGATTTTTTTATGGTGATGTCTTCAGTTAGTTGATAATCTATTTATATATATATATATATATATATATATAGGGAAATTATCCAATGCGCACATGGCCCATTTGAGTTTCGGTGCGCACCATTTCTTGGCCATACACGTGTATTCCCATTTGAGTGGTTACCTATTTCGAAGGATGTTGTTTTTGGAAGGAGATTAATATGCAAAGCGATTTAACAGTAAGTGTTATTCCAATTATATCTCGTCCTATAAAATAGGAAGATCGTTTTGGAAAGAAAACAATCGAATAGATGATTTCTTACAGAAAATCGAGATCCAAATGCTCATGTCAGTAATATATATAGAATAGTCAAGTAAATGATTGTTGCAAGATCAGTAACATCCAAAACAACGGTCAGTAATTTATATTCATTGTATATGTTGCAGAATTCAGTAATATATAAACAATGGACAAGTAAGTGCTTGTTGTGATGTCAGTAAAACCATAACCAATGGTCAGTAATTTCTATATGTATTACTACTTTGAATAGAACTCAGTAATTTCGACACAATACTCACGTAAATGGTTGTTGTGAGATCAGTAATATCCAAACAACGGTCAGTAATTTACATAACCAATGGTCAGTAATAGCTATTATGAGATCAGTAATAACAAAGTTATGGTCAGTAAGTCATGGGCATTGCTCAAGTAAGTCATGGGCATATCCAATGGTCAGTAATAGCTACTATGAGATCAGTAATAACAAAGTTATCGTCAGTAAGTCATGGGCATTGCTCAAGTAAGTGCTTGTTGTGATGTCAGTAAAACCATAACTAATGGTCAGTAATAGCTACTATGAGATCAGTAATAACAAAGTTATGGTCAATAAGTCATGGTCAGTAAGTTATGATCAGTAATAGCGTTTGGATCCTTAATCATCCGCGTGGAATCATTTATTTGAATTGATTCTTTCCAAAACCGTCTTCCAATTTTTAAGGACGTTGTATAATAGGAAATATAGGATTTTTTTAAACACGTCGTAGCCTATAATTAGAAATATAGTTATTGTTAATACACGTGTAAGGCCTAAAATGAGGGCTCATTGAAACGCTAATGAGCCCTGTGCGCAGTGGATAAGCCCTATATATATATATATATATATATATATATATATATATATATATATATATAGCAAATCAGTCAATAACATCAAGGTTCAAACCGGCTTCTTTTACCATACCGTACATATTCTTTTTGGACAAAGAAAACGGAAATATGGAGCTATGTTGGAGAGTTGTACATGGATTAATTGAGGTTTGATATATAAATTATCTCGAGATTTCGCTAAAGTTCTTTCTTGCTGGTAATTAACAAAATTTCTTTACGTTGCTTTTCTCTCGAACTGATCAAACACGAAGTTGAAAAAAAAGGAAAGGAAGATGCGTGCAAAGTTCGAAAATCGTGAAGAGCAGTGTCTCAAATCTCGACCACATTTTATGCACACAGTATATACAACTTGTCAATCGTACATTAATACTAATGCTAAGAGGAGTCCGCATGATGTCTTTATATATAAATAAGTTTCCATTCTTCTATCTAATTCCTTAAGAAGTGCACCTTGGACGGTGAGAATACACACACAGTCAGACTGACATGGAGACCAAACTTCTCCCAAACAGTACAAAAGAAAGGTTAAATCATTATAAGCAATCCAACATACCTGGGTGCAAACATATAGAGATTATTCAAAAACAAAGATGACTGATAGACATGAAATCAATATTTGTATACCATGTACAGACTATCACAATCCATTAAATTCAATCTTATCTATATTCCGCAATGAAACAAAGATGCGTTAAGTATATCATCAACTAGTGAGGTTATATGTATGTTGTATGTATACGTATACCCTATATTAATGCGTGCAAAGTATGTAGATCAAGAAATACAAAGTGTGGAGAATCACCAAATGAGGAGGGGATCTGATGGGTGCTCTCATGTTGATGGGGAGTACATGTAAGACACTCCATCCGAACTTGGCAGGTGGTTTCAGGTCCTTTTCGCAATATAGGCTGTCAATTTCTCCCTCCTTGGCCATTTCCTTTATATACTGCATCCTTGTGCATACAGCTGATTGGTGCTATCCCGAAGCCGCCGTGGATTTCTCCCTCCTTGCACCAACTCCAAGGTAAGAACATGAAGTGTCTGCATGTTGATGTGTCGTGTAGTTCACAGTGGTTGATGTGTCAGTCTTCTGATTTGATTTCTTTCTCTAATCGCTTTCATACCGTGCAAGACACACCATGGGCAACCCATTTCCAGCCAAAGACGAGTTGATGTCACCAGGAGGGATTTCAACGATATGTTTATTTGTTGCCACATTGATTCTATGCCTGTGCTTTGGTCTGCGTTTGCTGAAACTCAGAGGAGGAGGTACACGGTCACAAGGGGCATCGATGGGGGAGGTATTGGCGATGTCATCAAGTGAGTGGAGGGGAGAAGGAGCTAGCATGGAGTGGCACTGACGATTGAGGGAGGGATGTGATGATCAAGAGGAGGAGAGGGCATTGTTTTCAAGACCCTCTAATTAAACTTAGGAATCCTCCCACATACTTGGTAATATTGCTGAATTTTCACTCCAAGCACATACTCATCCAAAATGAGTAAGAAAAAGCGCACTGCAATTACAAATTCTGACAAACGGAGGCCCCTGAAAAAAGCAAAACTTCCATCACATATTAAACAATGAGATCCCGAGGATGCAACTTTCGAGGATAATTCCAAAAACAAAACTAAAAGCTTCCATATAGGTAATATAGCACGGATCGTCTGCTGTACCGAGGGCATTCTTTGGGGCCGCTCGATCACGATCGAGCGATTCTTACGAAATCCCACTGTCTGTGAGCCCGGATCAAGGAATTTCGTGGGAACCGCTCGATCGTGATCAAGCGGCCCCAAAGGGTGGAACAGGGTTTGCCGCAACCCTCATGATCGAGCGGCTTCAAAGGGTGCAGCAGAATATGCTGCAACCCTCGGTGCAATAAACAATCCGTGCCCCAGGTATTACGTCTATGCAAGTACACGTGGACAGCCCGATCCGCGTACGTACACTCACGTAAGATTTCTCAAAAAAGAACCTCCATGCAAATCACATGAGATGCACCAATGCAACGTCTAAAACCTCCCATGAGATAAGAAGCATCAAACAAGAGATGGATTGGTTAGCATCATCTCGCCTAAGTCACCCCCTAACAATGATATGCTGCTGAGATTGCTCTGGAAGAGGCTCACCATGTCTTCCCCAGCTGCAAAGTCGATATACAGCCGGTAGCTCTCCTCGGCTGCCTCATTCGAACTCCGTGAATCCGACACTCCAAAACCATCCGTTGAGTTCTTGCACTCTACATCTTCGCCTCTTTCTGTGGTGCTAGCCCCTGTTACACCCGTGCCAGTTTCATCATCTTCCTTGACGGTGAACAGATGCGAAGAGGAAGAGGAGCAGACAGTGTCCTTGCTGCTGAAGGCCTCCCCTGTTTCGGAATTCCAAATTCGCAAGAAGATGTCCACAGTTTGTTTAGGTGTGGCCTGTTCAGGTTGGGTGGTAGAAGTTGCACTGGCTGTGGTGTAAGGGAAGACCATTACATAAAAATATTAGGTCCAGAAGGCTTACTTGCTTGGGCATTGTCACTTCGTCCCCAACTTCCTCCGTCTCCTTTCGCCGCAGCAGGAGTTACAGCAAATGCAGACCAAAGTGCAGGTATAGAATTAATGTGGCAAGAAATAAACATATCGTGGCAATTCCTCCTGGTGACCAACTCCTCTTTGCCTACAAATGAGTTGCCTATGGTGTGTCTTGCATGGTATGAAAGCCATAAGAGAAAGAAATCAAATCAAGACTGACACATCAACTATACCACAACACATCAACATGCAGACAATTCAGGTTCTTACCTTGGAGATGGTGCAAGGAGGGAGAAATCCGCGGTGGCTTCAGGATGGCACCGATCAGCTGTGTGCAAGAGGTTGCGGTATATAAATGAAATGGCTAAGGAGGGAGAAATTGACTACCTTTGTTGCAAGAAAGAACTAAAACCATCTGCCAAGGCTGTGTGCAGGAGGATGCGCTATATAGGAAATGGCTGAGGAGGAAGAAATTGACCCCTTTATTGAGAAAAGGACCTGAAACCGTCTGCATGAGAGCACCCATCAGCATTACTCCTTATTTTTCGGGTGGGTGTATCACCCGTTTGCTTAAATAGTATGGCGTGTAACAGACCATTCTGGTTTTTGACTTCCTAGTGGGGAGCAAAAGTTTATCTTAGCGGAATAGTGTCGGAAAAAAATTGAGCGACCTGAAATAATTAATGCCACGGCTTTCTTTCCAGAAAAAAATGAAAAAAAATGCGTACAAGGAAAAGAAGAATGGCACTCAGTGTAAGTCGTATTTCTAGGTCTCACCCTTAGCCTTCCCGATTTCCGAAGGATACCTATCTCATAATACAATCATACCATCTATATCTCCAAATCTTCCAGAGAAACCATCGATCATGTTTTCTGCCTAGAGCAAGAAAACGGGGGTATTAAATCCACACAAATCACTAGCAACAAGATATTGACCATAAATATCAGCGAACTATTTTTAATATCATACCAGCAAAAAAAACTCAAAATATATATAAGAAACAACGTAGACAAAAGGATAATCTGCTATGTTCCAAATTTGGGAAGACTGCCTCAAAATAATCTGTTGTCTGCTGATGACAATTATAATGATGAAACCATAGAAAGAAGTTTGGAAATTGCCATGAAGTTCCTGCACTTCAAGTAGGTAGGAAGCACAAAAAGGAGCACATTGGCAAATAGAGTATGAAACGGCATATTGGCACATTTGTCTCCACTCCAATAAGATCCCCCATTGGCAATTGGCAAATAGAGAGCACATTGGCAATTACTGAAGTTTCGGATGGAGTGCCTTACATGTACTCCCCATCAACAGAGAGCACCCATCAGATCCCCTCCTCATTTGGTGATTCTCCACCCTTGGTATTTCTTGATCGTATTATTTGTCTATAAAGGGTATACGTATACATACAACATACATATAACCTCACGAATTTATGATATACTTAATGTATCTTTGTTTCCTTGCGGAATATATATAAGATTGAATTTAAAAATACCATTAAGAAAACTTATATTGTAATCGATATGCCAGTTGAAGATGCTAATACAATTGTTCTCACATGCAAATCAATATATTCTGGATTGTGATAGTCTGTACATGATATACAAATATTGATTTCATGTGTATCAGTCATCTTGTTTCATTGTAGAAGAATGTATACACATGATTGGATTTAAAAATATAACTTTTAAAATTTATATTGTAAGGGAAACTATAACAGCTGCCATCTTTTTTTAACAAAAAATTAAATCCGAATTTCTCCTCCAATATCAATATTGTTAATTTCAAATTTTAAAATTTGAAAGGTCCATTAACCCATCCTATTGATATCCATAAAAACCCATTACACCCACCCTCACGTCACTTTTCCATTGGGGACGGAGGGAGAGACATGTCTATGGAAAATCTATCTTCATCGTAGGAGACGTTGATGAAGGATCAAGGCAACATGGAGATTGATGGAGTCACAACCGAGCGAACATGGCTTGGAGGTGATTGTATCGTCTTAAGATTACGTATGAACAATGATCACATCGGAAATTGATAGTAAGCTATAATATGTAATATGAACGTGAGTTGAATATATTGGTAGTATAACTAGTGAATCATATACATGCACTAGTGAATACATGAGAGTCATGATAGAGCAGATAGTTCGGTTGATTGATTTTGTGAGTTTTGCAAAATACCTATTCTATTATTCTAGGTCATTACTGGTAGATCTTTGGGTAAGTGTTTTGAAGGTGACTTTTTTTAAATAATTATTAAAATATTCTAAATTAATTAAACAACCATCAAGTTATAATATTTAAAACTATAGCCATCAATCGACACCTGAGGTGCTGATTTGGGAAGTAATGTCCAAATCGATACCTCAGGTGCCAATTTGGAGACATGAGGGACGTAAGTGTAAATTAGCCAATGAGTTTGTCCAAGTGCCGATTTGGGCATCTCATTGGGTAATTTGCATTTCCATCGCTTGGGTAATTTGTGCTTCTATCCATCGTTTGTTATCAATTATTTTTTCAACTAACCACTTTTATTATCAAAAGTATAACATTTACCATAAGGATGTAATTATATTTAAATGGTAAATGTGTATCCTTTATATTATCGAAATTGTTATTTTCAAATTTTTAGTTTATAATTCTTTTCTTTCATTATATTATATATTAAATCTCTTATTATAATTAATTATATTTATACATAACAATTGTAACGTATTCATTATAATGTTAGAGTGGTCAGATCAACTCTGAGTAACGATGAAAAGGATCGGATACATATAAGATATGTCAATTTTCTTATCCATATTCACGCCATCTATATCGAATACGAATAAAACTCTACGTACGTATATGAGTTAGATGAGGATTTAGGAAACCATATAATTGGATACGAATTCATATACAATATTCATTGAATATGAATCTGAAACAAATAAAAAGTGAATAAGAATATTGATCGACTAAAAATCATATACAAGTGAGATCGAATAAAAATCAATGTTATTTAATGAATCATATAATTGGATTACGAAATCTTCAGCTCGAAAAACCAATGTAGACGGATGTTGAAGACTTCGTCTACATTGGTTTTTTGGGCTGAAGATTTCGTAATGGTACATATATTGTATCATTATTTCCTAAGTATTATATTATAAGTATAAATACAATTAATTAGAATAAGAGATTTAATATATAATATAATGAAGGAAAAAATATAAACTAAAAATTTGAAAATAACAATTTCATTAATAGAAAGGATACACATTTACCATTTAAATGTAATTACATAATTATGATAAATGTTATACTTTTGATAACAAAAGTGGTTAGTTGAAAAAATAATTGATAACAAATGATGGATGGAAGCACAAATAACCCAAACGACGGAAATGCAAATTACACAATGAAGATGCCCAAATCGACACTTGAGATGTCGATTTGGGCAAACTCATTGGCTAATTTACACTTACGTCCCTCGTGTCTCCAAATCGGCACTTGAGGTGCCGATTTGGACATTACTTCCTAAATTAGCACATGAGGTGTTAATTGATAGCTATATTTTTAAATATTATGACTTGATGGTTGTCTAATTAATTAATAATATTTTAATAATTATTTGACAAATACCCTTTTGAAGGGGTGTGGCATTCCAATTACATCAAAGTTGTAGCCTAATTAATTGGATTATTTGTTAATGTTTTCCTCTTAAGTCAGCAAAATTTTTGCAGTGGTTCTCACCACACGTTCATTGCTAGGGATGTATTCATTTAATGATAGTTGTGATTGTATTGAGAATCAATTTTAATTAGTAGTTAAGCTAATGATCACCTTGTTAAATGCACTAAGTCAACTTCATAAACATGTGCTGATCTTTAGATAATTATGTGCCTATGTTCCATCATTCAATTAATCCATAACTACTACTTTACAAATCCAAATGAATATTATGGGAGTGAATCATGCACTTGATTATTGCATTCCGAGTATAACTTTATAAAAAAGAGATACCTACTTCTGTTCGTGTAGGGAAATTGAAAAGATGGTATTCTTGCATCTACAAATATGTGGCAATATTTTTGTTGTATATTTGGTAGTATGCAATCTGTGTCATGGCACAGAACCCATACATAAGGGTTAAATGGGGTTGACCCCAATGGAGAGTCAACTTGATTACCTCCACCCTTAACTTTTTTAAGGTATTCTTTGATAACACATTAATTCATTAGATGACAGCACATTCTCATTGAAATTTCGTGTAAAATAGACAATCCTAACCCTTCCATCAAGAAGGGTTCATTTTCAGCAATTTTGATACCATTAAAATTTGACAGGCTTGATGGATGGGGAAAGGGTCTCTAATCGGGATGAAATTTGAATGACAATATGCTGACATAAGTGATCTAAAACTCCCACGTGTTATTATAAAATGTTGCAAAAAAATCTATCTTGATATAAATGTTGTATTAATATTTATTAATAATCTATAAAATGAGAAATTGCAAAATACATGGGAAATATGACTAAATTGACGTTGGCTGGCTCACCACAACTATGGTGAGATCCCACCTTATTTGAAGTTTCTCATATGTGTGTGTATGCGTGCGCATGTATGTGTGTGTGCGTGCACCTGTGTAGGGTTTAATGGGGATACCCCCAAAGGGAGCCAACTTAGTGATGAATCTCCATTTCGACACTTTGATTCTATCATTTTGGCCTTAAAACCCTAGCTAAACACATGTAAATATCATTAATTTGTAAAAAATACCATTCATTTTTTATTTGTCTAAATATTTTTATAAAATACGGTATTTAATTCCAAAATAATATAATAAAGAAAATAAAATAAAATACCAAAAGTATTTTATGATCCTAAACCTCGAGATCAAGTCAAGAATTGATTTGATCAATAAGGAATAAAGTAGGGGAGATAAGGGCCAAAAATCCAATAAAAATCCTACTTATTTATTCATCAATAAGTCTATTTTGGGACCTATTTTATTTTTTATTAATTATACCTAACCGTAATGAACTTTGTATAGAAAGTTTTAGATAAAAATACACAAAAAAATACTAAATTTATTTCGTACAAAAATAATCTAAAATGTACATACTATACTCAGAATAAGAATCCAAAATCCCAACTTCCCAGACCTGTATCTATGCCATATTATATCAAAATGCATCAAAATCACCTTTAATTATATATAACTTTTAACAAGCTATTTAATAAATGTGTTCATTTAATTTGGAGTTAAGATGCAAACGGTAGGTTTTGGACCCATATTGTACAATATACCTAAATAAAAAAATCATTTTATATTTTTTTTTATATTTTTCATCTTTTTATATTTTTATAATTTTGAAAATATTGTTTCTAATACTTGTACGTAATTAAAATAAAAGAAAACAATTAAAAATACAATAAAATAAACATGTGAATAAAAAATATCTAAATGAATTCTATATACTCATACCTGTATATAAACAAAACGGAAAATTATTCTTCATTCTTTAAGTTATTTTATAATTTTACATCCTTATAAAATTATTCATATAACATTAAAAATATTAAAATAAATTAAAATCACTAAAAAACTAAATAAATAAATAATATACTAAAATACATAGATGAATATTTTATACTTATAACTATACTTTATATATATGTCGATTTAATTAAGTGTACATATTATATCAGAAAAAAATATTTGTGTATATTTAAACAATTTATAAATATATAAATTAAGTTTATAAAATAATAAAATTTAAAATACAAAATAAAATTAAAATACATGATATATATGTAAATATACATATGTTGATACTTGTAAAAAGTAATAAATTAACTTATAAAAATTAATAAAAATCGTATTAAAATATTATAATAAATAAAAAATAATTTTCGTTTATAACTTTTATTTAAGTAATTCATTTATTATTTTATTTTCAATCATTTATATTTTTTTCAATCTACTTTGTCTTCTTACGGCTTAGGTGGACTAATCACAACCCATCGACAGTTGAGCCATGTCAGATTGCAAACCATGCCCTCTTCTCGATTTCTCCCCTCATGATTCGCTGCCTGAGGCCCTTCGATTCCTCAATGGAAAATTTTGACAACACACTGATATATCACGCCCTACTCGTTGCTGTGTCAGTCGAGCCTTGACTCGATACTTTGATCGAGTCAAACTTCCCCTTGTATATAGTTTTATCCTCCACCATTTTTTGAACTTGGTTCTCTTTCCACTCCACTTTTTATCCTCATTTTGCGTGCTAGGGCTTGAGCCTTGTGACAGGAGGTTCGCCCAGCCATATTGCAACGAGGAGGGCAACATAGGAAGCGTTCCCAACCCTCACCGGAGCTCTGCTCCCGGTGATTCATCTCGTTGGCTCCTGCCAACCAAGGTCAGTTTTTCTTACTTTTAGGTAGATCTAGATCATAGCTTTCATTTTACATCTTTATTTTATGCTTTAATTAATTGCATTAGCTTAGGATTAGGATTAATCTTCTTCAGAGCTCTAGAGCTCCTGTCACCATTCTCCACCATACCCTTAATGTTCCGACCACCCATAGGTGCCTCATTTCCTTGCTCTTCCATTTCTCCACACACTCCACCCATCAGAATCCCTAGATCTATCCTAGATATGAGATTCGAGGTCCAAGTCCATCACCCTCACCGGACCTCACCGCCCCTTCACCATTTCGCCTTCGACTTCCACCAATAAAAGCAAGGGACCCTCCTATTTGCTTTTCCATGCTTTTGAAATCATATACATGCCATGCAGAGCCCGTTTGAGGGATGTTTGATTCTAGGACGAAGCCTCAACCTTCACTGGAGACATCGACTTCGAGGGCTCGGATCGTGAGCTCTGGACCTATTTGAAGTCTCGGGGATATGCGGGGAGGCTGTAGAAGCAAGATGGGCCCATCGACGGTGTCCCAGGTGGCCGAAGGCGTGCTCTATACTGAATTTAAACTCGCACGGGGTGAGTTCTTCATGCGTTCATCCACCATCCTCGTCTGTCGTTAGATCAAGATCCAGCCACCCATGCAAGCAATAGTCGTAGGATTTGGAGGATCATCCACCGTCCGGTCCCTTTTGGGATCTAATCTGAGCTCTAGATCCATGAAGGGGTATCACGCCACACCGTGCCTACACGTATCAAGTGAAGGAATCTCGACCGCACCATCGGGCATGTTTTATAAGATAATTGGATATTTGGCCCCTATTTTTGTTTCAATCATGTAAATATTTATTCTAGTTTAATATTTTGTGTAAAAATTACATAAGGAACCTTGAATTTTTTGAATATTGCATTTGAGTCCTTGCCAACTCCGCTCATGTGTCATCCCACGTGAGTTGGGCATTTTCATTACGGGTTTTTTTATTCTAGTTTAGGTTTTAAATTTTAAATACCAATTGTAAACTTTTGGATATTTTATAGAATAGACCTCACATTTATTTTTAATTAGAAATATACCTCTACTAGTTCAGTAATTTTTGTGTATGTTTTCTATTTTCTAAAAATATCATCCATGTTTAAAAATTATGAAAAAATAGGGTAATGTGTCTGATGAAATTATCTTTCATGTTCTAATTTTAGTTTTACATTTTTACATATTTTTCTATTTTCTAAAAATAAAAAATAGCATGTTATGTCTCTGTTAAAGATAAAAATTCCAAAAAATTACAAACCTTTTTGAAAAATTCAAAAAAATTATATTTTATTCATTATCATCATAATTAGTAAGTGCGGAGTAAAAACCCCTTAAAATAGAAAAAGAAAACAACTAAAAACTAAAAAGCTCCAAAATCCTTATAAAAATTATAAAAGTTCTTCAATAATTCAAAAAATATTTCTTCATATTTCTAAATTTTGTTTATATCACATATTATGTATAAAAATTAGTTTGAAAGAATTTTTAACTATTTCTCTATTTTCAAAACCTTAAAACATTCTACCTGGAATTTAAAAATACATAAAATTTGGCAAAAAATATTGAAAAATCACAAAACATTAGGAAAATATAAAAACACAAAGATATTTTATGCTCTAATTTTTTTTATTATGTATATTTATATCTAGTATACCTTATACAACATATTTATACCTATATACCATTATATATCTATTATATTTATTATAATTATTATAAATAGATTAATATATTTTTAATACCTTTAAAAAAGTATTGTTCCTTTGATTATTTTCTAAATTTTCTAAATTTATTATACATTTTATTTACGTATATATCTACTTATACACTTATATTACATATTAAAAATAAAAATAAATTAAAAATCAGTAAAATATAAAATTAAAAATTAAAAATAGAAAATATAAAATATAAAAATCAAAATCCATAAAAGTATATAACAAAAAATGCACACTAGAATACAATAACAAGACAAGAGAAAGGACAAATTTTTGGATTCATTTCCCAATACCAGTCTGTCACATTTGCTCCCTGTTTTTAACACTCTACACATATTTACACCTATACACATTTTGTAAAGTTATAATAAATTTTAACTCCACATTTATTTTACATTGCTTGATCTATATTGTGGGTTAATTGTTGTTTTAATCTGAGGTTCTCGTCGATCGCCACAGTGACTACATTCCCATATTGTGTGGAACGCAAGACCGATAGGATTTCTGGGTTAAACAAATGGCACCATTGCTGGGGAGCGCCGCCATATAGATTGATTTTGTGTCCCTCTTGTTGATATTTATCATTTATTTATTTTCATTATATTTGATTTTATTTGTGAACTGTCTAACTCTCTTCCTTGTTTGAATTTGGTGCGAGGGATCGTGGATCAAAGGAGGTGCTCTTAGGAGGCCTATGCACCCATGTGAAACTGAGTCAGTTTTTCAGCACTAGACGATAGGAGAGAGCGACAAAGTAGGACTTGGAGGAATTTTGAAGACAATGTCATTTGTTTTTTATTCTATTTTATTTCATTTTGTAATTTAAGTAAGAGAGAGACACATTTATTTGCAATAACATATACTCTCACGATACTGCTACTTCACGAGGTCTATTGCCCGAGTGATTGTTCACTTGCGCCTCATCAGTTTTTCTTCTTAGTTTTTCACCTTTCTTTTATTTGTTTTGTGTGATTGAGCCCTAGTTTAGGATTTGCTTGCTCGATAGATTAGGTCCAAATAGTTACTCATATTTGCATGTACCTATAGATTCGTGCTTGGATTTATTCGAATCTAATTATTGATTATTTAAATCTGAAACTGTGTGCCACGAGAGGCTCCACACAGTGCTTGCAGAACCCACTGTGGTGGACACCGAGGAGTCTCCAAGACCAGACCCTTAGGCTTCATTCCTATATAGTTAGCATCCGATGCTTCACGGTAATAACATATTCTGTTCTATGGCAATTTCATTGGCTTGCATTGCATATAGAGTAGGTTTCAGTTCTGCTTATCATACAACACGAAGAGAGCTAGAGGCAAGGTGAGCATCTCTATCTGGGCATGCATCATTGAATTTCGCTTGCATTGCTTTTTCCGCTCTCTCCCTCTGATTTTGACCACATAGGAATACTAAAGGAATTGATACTTCATTAGGTTTGCATATTTTTTTAAAAAAATACACAAAAGTGATAACCAAAAAAATTGGGACTGCTAATATTACTCGACCCTAAAATTTAAAAGACAAAATCCTTGTTTTGGGGAGAGTAACCCCTTCATTATATTCAGCAATTTATTCATGTACACACTAAGGATTAGTGCGCCAATCCCAGGCCTACCTGTATGCTTGTACCACTTTTTAAAATTAACCTAACTCTAAAATCAAAAAGATAAAAAGACCAATCTTTCACAGTCCTCATTGTGTTGAGTAGGTGAATTGAAGGGTTTGTTTGTTTATATTTGTGATTGTTTGTGTAAATACTAATTTCTCTATGTATTTGCGCCTTCTTTTTGCATAGATTGACTTGGCCATCACAATCTCCCGATCCCCGTCTTTTGTTTCAGAGATGGCTAGCCGGAGTGATTTTTATCCAAACTTCGTGGATCCTTCTTCCTCTCCAGCCGATCCACCTCCATTTTATCAGGACTTTGATCCTGACTTTTCTTCTTGTGCATATCCGCCTCATCATCAGTTTCATGCCTCAGATTTTTACCCACCACCACCTTCACATTGCTCTCCATCTCACCCACCAGAGACTGAGCTGTTAGAGTCACCTCTCATGGATACTGGTCTTGAGTACATGACTCGACTAGTGCAACAAATGAACCAGAGGATAGATGACTCACTAGTTTAAATCAGAGCCAGAATTCCGCTTCACCTTATGATGATATGGTTCATTTGATGACACCCATGAGAGTTTGCTATCGCCCAAAATATAAAAATGAGATAATTTTAAAAATACAAAAAGACAATAATGGAAGAAACCCAGTCGACTCGGTTTGTGAGGAGAGGGAACCCATGCCACATCCTTCGACCACACACATTCACCACAATTCCCACCTTTTCCACCCCCAAGGATGACATGTACAGACTGCTCTTGATCATTCTTGTGTAGATGATGATTCTAATCTCTTCCCTTGCATGGAAGAGATAGAAAAAAATGTTGACTTACCCAGAAGTGGTGATGAATATCCATTTCATCACCTTTATTCTATCAATTTGGCCTTAAAAACACTAGCTAATGCATGTAAATATCATTAATTTGTACAAATTAACATTCATTCTTTGTTGTATAAAGACTGTATAAAATACTGTTTTTAATGACAAAATTATAGAATAAAGAAAAGAAAAAAAGAATGAAATAGTAAAAGGTATTTTATGACACTAAACACCGAGACTAAGTCAAGAATTGATTTGGCCGACAAGGAATAAGTCGGGGGAGATAAGAGCCAAAAATACAACAAAAATCATATTCTTTCATTCATCTATAATTCAGTTTTGACACCTATTTTATTCTTGATTATTTATACATTAAATAAAGAAACTTTGTACATGAAAGTTGTAGATAAAAATACAAATAAAAATACAAAATTGATTTCATACACAAATAACATACAATGTTCTTTTTATGATCTAAATAAGATTCTGAAATCCCAACTTCCCAGACCTGTATCTCCTTAATTAAAATTTAAAATGCATCAAATCACCTTTAATTGTATATAACTTTTAATATGATATTTAATAAATGTAGTTTCATTTAATTTGGATCAAGGTGTGAAAGTCAGGGTTTGTACCCATATTCTATAGTTTACCTATATAAAATATTCATTTTATTTATTCTTTATTATTTTTATAATTTTATATTTCATAACTTTGTAAATATTATTTATACTATATGTACATATCAAGAATAGAATATAATCACAAACAAAATACTAAAATAAAATAAATATACAAAATACATAGATGAGATACCTATACTTATACCTACATCTTTAATACCTCTATTTATTTAATTGTATCAACTATATCATAAAAATATAATAAAAATATATTTAAGTATATAAAAAGAAGTTATAAATATATAAAATATGAAAATAAAATAATAAAATCCAAAAATACAAAATATAAAGAAAATACACAAAACATATATGAATATACCTATAAATATACACATAAAACTAGCTTATAATAAATACACTCTAAAAAATAAATAAAAATCATAATAAAATACTATAGAAAATAATAAACACCTTTTATTTATAAATTTATTTTAATAAAATCATTTATTATTTATTATTCAATTTCTAAATAATTTGAGGCCGGGTTTTCCTGGTTGGTCCACGTGGACCAACCAGGCCGCTTCGCCTATTGACCTCGGTCAACCCGCACCTGCGCCTCTGACACACCTTGTTTGACCCATTTGTTCCTCGATTTTTTCCTCCTGTTATGTCAATTTTTTGGGTAAGATTCTTCTATGACTTTTGATCCTCGATCATCTCTCCATCACGCGGACGTGATTCCTCAAGGAGCGGATTGTTGTATCTTCTGCACTACCTCGTTCTTTGTCGCCATCCACCACATGTACAAAACCCACTCTTCCATCTTCTTTCATATGGTGAATCCCCTTTGGCCTATTTTGGCTTCCCTTCTGTAAGCTCTGGATTGAGGTTTGTGACATGGACCTCTCCAGCTCCTGTGAAGTGTAGTCAGGCAGCTCTAAAGCAGATCTCAGCCATCTCCGGTCGTCCTCTGTCGTCGTGAGGTCACTTAGTTAGATTTGGCCAAGTCGGGTTCATTTTCATCGCAGTTTAGATAGATTTAGCTTAGGTTTTTAATTCCCCAATTTTCTTTTTCTGTTTTATTGTTTGATTTAGCGTTAAATCCCACATTCGAAGTTTGCCACAGGTTAGCTCTGGCGAACGCTCCACCATGCTCTACCTTGTCTCCGACCCACCTGATCACCCCCTCTTCTTATCCTACGTTTCTCCTATGCCTCTCCGCACTTCGCTCAACCAGATCCATCGTGGATCTGGAAGTTGGTGCTCTAACTCCTCAGAGCACCGTCACCCCTTCCATTCGGCATCCATTCGCCCAAATAAAACCCTCAGAATCCCCCTTGTGTTGTGCTTTATTCTTCTGCAGGTTTTGAAGGGATAAAGACCCCTTGGGGGTCGATTTTGAAGATGCTTGAGGTACCTAGAACCCCTCTCCTTCTTCGAGCTTGTTGGCCATCACCATGGCTCTTGGAGACCTTATGACGTTGCCAACAGGTGCAGAGGAGCTTGGGCTACATTTTGAGCCTCTGGAGAGCATCTCAAGTGATCGAAGGGACACTCTACAACAGATCGAAGCTTGGAGGAATGTGAGTTCTTCCTTGTTATTCCATGCTTCGCCATCATCGTAGCCTCGTTTCCAAATAGTCCAGTAGCCATTGGATGTGCCTGCTCGTGACCGTTGATCTTCCGCGGGAGATCTAATCTTTGTCGTCCAGCCAAATCATCATCAACCGCTTTGGATACGACACGTATCTTAGTGAGATCCATCGAGTCGTCCATTAAGGCCTCAAAAATTAAAAAGCCCCAAAATCCTTTATAAAAATCTAAAAAAATCCATAAAAACTCCAAAAATCATTATTTTGTCTCCGAATTTTTTATATTATTATTTATATATTAAAATTAATTTGGAAAATTTCGAACTTGATGTGCTATTTTTAATTTCTAAATCAACTTGGCCTATCATTGTAGTCCTTGATTTGTGGTATTTTTGACTTTTAAAATACATAAAAGTTAGTAAAATTAACTAAAAGTCACAAAAAGTAGTAATATATATATAACCCAAAAAAATTTATTTTCTGTATTTTAACGATTTTTAGTTGTATTTATAATTGTATTACTCTATATTGTATATATACACTACAAGAAAATGTTGTTTTTGCGACCACAATGTTACTACTACGGTCGGTGGTAATGTAGTCGCAAACTATTTTGCCACTATTTTGCGATTACCATACTACCACATTGTAGTAGCGATATTCTAACGTGAATGTTGCTACTACATGTAGACGCACTTTTGGTAGTAACTACTTGCGACCACGTTACTACCACGCTGTCGTCGCAATATAGTCCCAAATTTTGAGTGAAATTTTTCGAAATTTTTTTCCTTGCCGCCCCCTTCCCCCCAAAACCCTATACCCTTTATCTCGCACACACCCTTCCTCCAAAACGCCCCCTCCTCCCAGCCCTAGTCGTCTCCTGCCCCTGGCCTCTCTCTTCTCCACCACCCCTTCCCCTAAATCGAAGCCTTCAACCCCTCCCTCTTGCATGCCCCCTTCCTCCCGTGCACCCCTCCCTCTAGCCTAGTCGTCGCACGACCGACGTGAAGGACTCCTTACGGCAAGTGCTCCCCGCGACAAGCCCCCTCGCTCTCCACAGCCTCCTAGTTGCGTGCCGTCGTCTTCTTCGGACAGGTGACTCAATTTCTTCGATGATGTGCATCCTTCAATTTATGAAATATTCTACTCCTGCAATAGTCTATTTTTAATTACGAGTATAATGAAGAGCATTGTCATCTTAACACAAATAGCACATGTTGGGTCTCACAAACTCCATTAGTTTGGTACTAGTATGTATATTAGGTTACCGATATTGAAAAAAAAAGAAAATCATTAAGATTGATGTTCTGGTGATAAGATGACTATTAAGGTGACGCATATAGAGATCAAAAATGCGTAGAAATTAGGGACGCAAACGGATACGGATATATCCGTATCCGATCCGTCACCGTATCCATTTTATACAGATTTTTACATCCGTATCCGTATCCGTTTTAAAATGGATACGGATATGGATATCATTTTGATATCCGTAAACATCCGTATCCGTATCCGTATATCCGTTTTCATATATAAATATAGTCGTAGATTTATTTTTAACCATATATAACATAATTCTCTACCTCCTTTTACCATATTTATATTATTTTTATGATACAAACACATTTAGTAAATTGATATCATGTGTTTTCCATCCAATTATGATATATTTAAGTCGATTCTATAGAGTATTTCTAACATTACTCATGTGCGATCAATATCCGTTTTACATCCGTATCCGTTTTTTAAGGATATGGTAAGACAATTTTAGTATCCGTCAATATCCGTATCCGCATCCGTATTCGTATTAAAAACGGATAAGGATATGGTAATACCTATATCCGTATCCGTATCCGACCGTTTGCATCCCTAGTAGAAATGGATGATTTTTACGATATATTACACGTTTACTTAATATTTACTGGAATAAATATAAAATTTGCTCCCTCAAAATTAAATCGCCAAGTTGGAGACTCCCTTAAAATTAAATCGCCAAGTTTGAGCGTCAAAAAAAGTTGGAGCCAATCCAACGAAATCGGTGGCAAATCACAAATCTAAATTCTCAAAAGTCTGTCTCGGATGTCGACTCTCCCTCTGCCCTATCGCCTAAAAGCCTAAACCCTAGGCCGGTCACGCGCGGCAACTCTCGACATCGCCGGCCACCACCGATTGGTTCTCCATCACGGTCACGCCAACCATTCCATCCCCTGATTCCTACGCGAGAACTGTCGGCATCGCCAGGCCGACCGGATTCAAGACTCGCCGGTTCTCCACTCGTGCGACGGTTCTCCATCTCCGCCCGGAAGATATCATCACAGTTGCACTAGTTTCCTCTGCCCTTTTGTCTCACATCAGTAAGTCTTTTTTTTATACTTTATAGATGACCTTTATTATATATTCTTTATAATACTTATGAACAATCACAAAGGACATGACAAGCTCATGTCCGTTATTTAGGTTCTGAAGTTGGATAAAGGAATTTTTATATGCTTATTCCTACAATCTTTTCGAATTACGGGTCTACGTAGTCTAATCTTCTTCTGTTCGATATAGTCGATCCGATAATATGTCTTAGTTGAACTGTTCTAATTTACCACCCATCGTTCTTTTTCACATGATATAAGAGTGACGGTCCGTGACCATATATCTGAGCCACTTGTAACACCTAGCCGAGTCCTGGATATATCTGGAGTTGAAGAAGGAACCCTACTGTTGTGCTGGAGTATGGGCCACCTAACCATCCACTGATAAGTATTCTGGGTGCTGCGCCTGTGCATCCATACATTAGTTCAAATATTTGAATAAAAACATCTTGTGGGGTGGGGGAGGATTACAGTTTTGTAAGGGACTTGACTTTTTTTCAATCAACTTATTGTCCTGTGCAAAAATAATACAACAATGATCGCAAACAAAGTCATCTATATCATAATGTTGTATGTACATTAATGCTAATGTTAGTTGATCAAATCGTCATGCTTGATGGGACGGACTGAATGCGATTATATTATATACCTAATTTAGGAAGCATATTGATTTAGATGTGAGTATGTTATCGAATAGAGGAAAATCTTTTGTTCTATCAAATCATGTGTCTAATTACCTATTATGGATGCATTATAGGTAGAATAATGGATGCGGCAAGGAATTGGATGTACAATCGTTTAGTGAATGGATCTATTTGCATGCCATTTCTCCAAGGTGTAGAAGGCTTTCTTAATTTTGCATATGCCCAAGGAGATGGAATAGTTGATGCAGATGGGAACATAATTTATCCGTGTATGCAATGCAAATTGATGAAGAAACAAGATAGAGACATTGTGGCAGGACACTTGTGCACGAAGGGTTTTGTTGATGATTACACATCTTGGTATGCGCATGGAGAGACACGTACTACTTACGAAGAGAGATCTCAGACTCCGGACAATCCTTTTGTTGAGATGGTGATGGATGCATCATGCTTTAATTTAGATCCTTCTATGCAGGGTTGTGATGATGAAGAAATACATGAGGAATCTAAAGACTTTCTTGAACTCTTACAGAAGGCAGAGGAACCATTATGGGAAGGTTGCAAGACATTTTCACTCCTATCAGCTGTTACAGAGTTGTTGACGATAAAAGCTGAATATAATATGACAGACGTTAGTTTCAATGCCATGATTAAGATCATAAAAAGAATGCTTCTAGAGGATAATGTTTTGCCAGGATCCTACTACAAGATCAAAACAATGATTGGTACACTTGGATTATCAGCCAAGTTAATTGATGCTTGTCCTAACCATCACATTTTATACTATGGAGATGAATATAAGAATGCGACTGAATGTCCAGATTGTGGAGAACCTCGATTCAAACCCAATATGAAATCAAATGTTCCACAGAAGGTGCTTCGTTATTTTCCTATAGCACCACGTTTACAGAGGCTATATTATTGCAAAGAAACAGCTAGGGACATGACTTGGCATGCAGATCATGCACGTGGTGATTATATGGAACATCCTTCTGATTCAGCTTGTTGGCGTGCTTTGATGGATTCATCCTCCATCTTTTCCATGGATAAGAGGAATGTTGTAATTGGGTTGTCCTGTGATGGGTTTAATCCACATGGTCGGGGGAAAAAAACTCATGTTGGCCAGTTATTATTACACCATACAACCTTCCACCTTGGTTGTGTAACAAGAAACAATACATGTTCTTATCTTTGCTTGTGCCTGGTCCAACATCTCCGGGAAAATATTTGGATGTATATCTTCGTCCTTTAATTGATGAATTAAAGGAACTTTGGGATAAAGGTCAGGAAACTTATGATGCTATCAGCAAAAGTAAATTTCAGATGAGAGTGGGCTTATTGTGGACCATAAGTGATTTTCCAGCATATGGAATGCTATCAGGTTGGAGCACGCATGGGAAGAGAAGTTGTCCATATTGCATGGAAAAAACAAAAGCATTTCAACTTCAGTATGGTCGCAAGCCATGCTTCTTTGACTGCCATCGGCAGTTCCTGCCGAAAGATCATCCATATAGGAAACAAAAGATGGCATTCAAAAGAAATACAATTGATGATTCAGATCCACCAATAAGGTTATCAGGATTTGAAATATTGCAAAGGCTGCTACAGTTAAAAGATTCTGATGATTGTATACAACCTCTTCCTGGATTTGGAGATAGCCACAACTGGACTAAAATGAGCATTTTTTGGGAACTACCATATTGGCCTAATTTTCTCATCAGACATAATTTGGATGTCATGCACATAGAGAAGAATGTCTTTGATAATGTATTTTATACAGTATTGGATGTGGAGGGCAAGACAAAGGATACAGAGAATACTCGTAGAGACTTAATGATGATTTGTGCACGTCCTGAGTTAGGGTTGGTAGAATCTGATGATGGTCGCTTTCATATGCCGAAGGCAAAATATTGCTTAAGTAAAGATCAAGTGAAAGATGTATGTGAGTGGGCAAGTAAGTTAAAAATGCCAGATGGCTATTCGTCTAACATTTCAAAACTTGTTGATTTGAAGAAAAACATATTCAAGGGTATGAAAAGTCATGACTGTCATGTATTTATGAAACAACTATTGCCCCTTGCTTTTAGAGGATTACTACCGAAGGGAGTACATGATGTATTAACGGAGTTGAGTAACTTCTTTAAATGCATATGCTCTTCAAAGTTACAAGTTGAAGATATGGCAACACTTGAAGAGAATGTAGTTCTTATCCTATGCAATCTTGAGAAGATATTTCCACCTGCTTTTTTTGACTCGATGGAACATTTAATGGTGCACCTTTCCTACGAAGCTAAAGTTGGTGGGCCGGTCAAATATCGTTGGATGTACCCTTTCGAAAGGTAAGGCCTATAATGTTATTTAATATAGTATATCTAGTGTACTTTGTCTAACAATGTAAATTGACATGGTAATAGGTATATGTTTTTCTTGAAGAGGAAGGTACGTAATAGGAACAAGATTGAAGGCTCAATAAGTGCTCAGTATATATTCGAAGAGGTGGCCAACTTTTGTTCTCGATACTTGTCTGACGACATTGAAACCATTCATAATCATCCCATGCGTAATGAGTACATTGAAAATGAACGTGTTGTTGGCCTCTCCATTTTTGAAACACGCGGTCGACCTTTTAAAAAAGGAAAATCACGAATGATGACCACCCAAGAGAAAGAAGCTGCTGAGCTTTATGTTCTAGACAATACAGACGAAGTAACACCATTTGCAGAGTATGTATACATCTTATTCAATTTATTTTTAATGCTAAGATCTTCAGTTCATAAAATAATTTTCTCTAACTGTAGGGAGTTCAGGGATAAGTTAATGGTAGAGAATCCTTCATTTACTGAAGATGAAGTTGTGGATGAATTCAGGAAGAAATTCTCAAATTGGTTTAAAGAGCGTGTAAAGTTGATTGATCCAGCAGATCCTAAACACAAGATGCTCAATGACCTATCACTTGGTCCCAATCATTTGGTGATGTCATACGGTGGTTTTTTTGCCAATGGATGTAGATTTCATTGTGTCTATACAACTACAAGCTTAACTACATACAACTCTGGTGTTATGGTAAAAGGATCATGTTATGGTGAGGATAGTTTGAATTATTACGGGATTCTTAAGGAGGTTCTTGAGCTTGAATATCATATGCCACCTCCTAATAAGCTCTTCTTATTTTCTTGTGACTGGTACAATCCACAATATGGTGTGGTTGTTGACCATATACATGATATTGTAGATGTCATTGCCCGAAAATATATTCGAAGATTTGAACCTTTTATCCTTAGTTCACAAGTTGATCAGATATGTTATGTTCCAATAGTGGGAAAAAAGCGAAAAAGAGATGATCGTTTTACAGTTTTAAAGAAGATGTCACGCATTTATACCGATTCTAATGACCAACTGAATATAGATGACTCGTCAACTGTACTTGTTCCAGACTTTGAGCGACCACATAATGTAACAGTATACCCATAATATCAATGTAAGTTGATTAAAACTGAAGTTTAATAATTTATTTATCTGCAATATCTCTTTCTTAATTTTTCATATCATGTTATGTTGATCTTTACAGGAAATGCGTATGATGCGTGGACGAGGTTCTAGAGGGAGCGGGAGCAGAACGCATCATGATGATAATCGTATTTCAGATCGACATACTCCAGACATCGATGGTATGATTCCTTGTAGTAGTATTTTTTTAAAAAAATAATTATATTTCTTACATGCTTGTTTCTACAATAGGTGAGCATAATGAAGATGTCGCAAGGCTTGTTTCCTATATGCTTGATACTGGTGTAGAAGTTCCTTCTCAATATGCACATTACATTTCGTTGGCAGGAACACCTCCAAGTGTTACACGCTCTCGCCAGCCCACTCCACAATCCTCTACCCATCATCGTAGTCCTGGCCAACCTCAGATTCCTCCTCAACCTCCTCCACTAGGTCCAGGTCCACCCATTACTCAGGGTCCTTCCCAACCCCATAACACTCCTCAAAGTCAAGTCCCGCCCCCAACTCAAGATCCTCGGAAGTACTTGCAATTTCTACCAGATGGGTATCTACTTTATAAAAAGTTCTTTTAATTACTATATATGCTTGCTTATTTATCATGCTTATTTATTTGTAATAAGTAATTTTGAAATTCAGGTACACACTTGATAATCAGCATGCTGTGGCCCAAGCACTCACGAAGGCCTTTAGAGCTATGCAAGATTGCTCGGATTATAGATGGAGTTGCATGACTCCAGAGGAACAAGAGCGAATCTTAAATGGTGTTTATGTAAGATTCATTACGTGGTGTTATTTATTGGTTATTTTCAAAATAATTATTTGTAACTAAAACTTGATGTGCAGAACCTGTATGCGCTACCACCTAGTCATACAAAAAAAATGTATCGATTTGCTCTAGTAAAGCTAGCAACAGACCGAGTAAAGGACAATGTTTACAGGGCAAGAAAAGCTGCAATCAAGAAGCTGGATGGTGCGGAAAATTGGGAAAGAGAAAAATTATACGCGCCATCGTGGTGCACTCCAGCAAGGTGGAGTCGCTATTGTGACCTTTTCATTCAAGAAAAATTTCAGAAGAGGTCTGAAGCAGGGAAGATAAATAGAGGGAAACAGAGTATTAGATCAACTAGTGGATCGAAGAGCCATGGAACTGTGAGGCATGAACTGGTATGTATAAATCACAAAGTTTGATTTTACATTATCATTTTTAAATTTGTATTGACGACTATTATGTTGGCATTATAGCTTGGAGCTGATAAACGTCCTCCAACATTTATCAAATGGTGGACTGCGACTCATACAAGTGGAGGGGATTGGGCTACACCTGAATCAAAGGCGGTGTTGGTATGTTTCTTATCACTTATATATTTTTTAGTTCTTTCATATTAAACTAAAAAAATAATTTGTAGGATCGTTACATGGACCTGTATAGAGCAAGTTTGGTGTTTCCATTTCCGATGAAGAAATAGACTTCAATGATAGTTTATGGAAAGAAGTCATCAGTGAGCGTGAAGTGGGGCCTAATAGAAGGCAAACTTTGGGTGGTTTGCCACCTAAGTTCACATCCTCTACTAGTTCTAATGGAGCATCTGGTTTTTTTGAGACACCCTCAACATGCAACATGCCGACATCCGATGTATCCAAGACTGAGTTTGTACAACTCACACAGACAGTGCGTGTGTTGGTGAATAAGGTGGATGATATTCATTCAAACTTAGGCTCTTTCAACAAGGTTGTTAAGGCCATTGACCATTTGAGGTATGTAGCTAACATTTTCATAATCATACAATTTTAGATCGTAGTTTAATAAATGAATTATTTTTCTAGCATTTAAATATCCCTTTTGTGCTTTGTAGAAAAATGCAATCAAGACTTGATCATGAGGAAATGGAAGAGGATGACGATGAAGATGAAGAAGATGAAGAAAATGAGGAGGAGGTTGACGACCATGAGGAGAACGAGGACGATTTCACGACATACAGGGTATCACAAAGGAAGGGGGTTATCATTTCAGAACATAGGGAGAATATGAAGAAGAGAAAGGAAAATCCAAAGGATAAAGGCAAGGCCAAAAAAGATAGTGTGTTTACCAAGTGGAGGAAAAAGAAACCTTTGTATTAGTTATTTTATCTTTTAAATTTGATGTTATAAAACTTCGAGTCTTGTCTTTTTTATTTTTAATATGTATGACAAATGTAGCTCTGCATGAACTATTGCACATTATAATTTTGAATGCATGTCTCTATGTTAATTGTGTTTCTACTTTGTGATGATTTCTTTGATGGTATAAGCAGTCAGAATCGAAAGTATTATATTACTGTTCAATATTTACAAGATAAAAATCCTAGGGAGGACCATGTTTAGATTATTTTTTTTCTTTTATAATCAGAATTTGCGACTACTATGGCACTACGTTGCTACTACTATGGTAGAATTATAGGGATAAAGTGGTAACAAATTAGTGCCAACATGGTAGTAAACAGCTGTGACAAGTTCCATAAGGTCGTTATGCCCTCATGTATATGTGGTCCCTTAGTAGTCGCAAAGTCATGCCTAAATGATCGCAAATTATTGAAAAATTACCACTACTTTGCGACTATAATATGACTACTTGCGACTATTACTGCGACTACAACTACTACCATAGTGTGGTCTCAAAGAGTTTGCGACCATTTCGGCGCGACTACAGAATTTGCTACCACATGTGGTAGCAAACTTGTGTTGCTACCATTTTGCAACTATTTTACCACTCTTTTGCTACTACAATTGTAGTAGTAAAATCTGCTTTTTCTTATAGTGATAGTTTATATAATCTTATATTATATTTTAAAAAAGAAAAAGAAATAAAAAATCAGAAATTTAAAATATAAAAATTATAAAAATAAAAAAATAATAAAAATATATAAAAATAAAAATACAAAAAATATAAAATATAAAAAACCACACAAAAATAAGATAAAGAGGAGAAGAAGAAGATTTTTGGAATTCATTTGCCAAATCCAACCATTCTGCTCCCTGTGTTCGACACTCTTCATACTTACAACTATACACATCATTTGTAGAGTTATAATAAAATTTAACTCCACAGTTTTTCTTTTCATTGCTTTATACATATTGTGGGTTAATTATTATTTGAATTCGGGGTTCGTGATCGATCATTACATCAACTGCGGTCTCGCCATGTGAGTCCGTATGACCTTCACAAAATCCTGTTTAACAAAGGGTGCCGTTGCGAGGGAGCAACACCGTTTAGATTGGTTTTTTTATTATTGCGCCTTCTTGTTTGTCTTTTTATTTTATCTGATATTATCTATGAAGAGGAGTGATGTTGTGAGATGGGATTTTGTGAGATGGTGAGATGGAAAATTCTGGACAACTAGTTTCGACCAGGAGAGAGAAAACAGAATCTAATGGTCCATAACTTTCCATCTCACTATCTCACAAGATCGGCCCTCTATTTGTGAATTGCCAAACCACCCCTTCTTGTTGACTTTGTTGCGAGGATCGTGGACCAAGGAGGATCGCCTAGGTGATTCTACGTAGCCTTGGGACGAGGAGCCAACTCTTCTACACTAGCTAGCATGAGAGAGCATCAAGGGAAGCTTGGAGGATTTTTGAAGACATTCACATTTTTTCCTTTTTAGTTTATTTATTTATTTGTGTAATTAAGTGAGAGAGACGTTACTTGTAATATTCAGAACTCTCTAGGACTTGCTTACTACACGAGGTCCATTGTTCGAGGGATTGTTTCCTTGGGGGCCTCGTCAGTTTTTCCACGGTTTTCCGCCTTTTTTCATTTGTTTCCCAATTTTATTTTCCTTATTTTTTTATGATTGAGCCTTAGACTAATATTGCTTATTGATAGAGTAGGTCCAAAGCCCTAATTGATTTGTATGTACCTATAGTTCACGCTTGGATCTAGTCAAAGTAAATAGTTGATTATTTGGACTCGAGACCGCGTGCCATGAGAGATTCCTCATAGCGCTTGTAGGACCCGTTGTAGCAGGTACAGAGGAATCTCCAAGATCGGACTCTTGGTCTCTTTTTTGAATATTCAACTCATGTTCTTCACGTTGATAGCAATTATTATCCTAAGGCAATTTCATCATCTTGAGTTGCATATAGATAGGTTTCAATTATGCTTAGCATCCCGTATGGAGAGCGTTGGGAATCACTGTGAGTCTTCTATATGAGCATTCATCATCATTTTTGACTTGTATTGCTTTTCTGACTCTCCCTTTAATTTGATGACCTAGGTGCTAAAATGAATTGACTCCTCGTTAGGCGCATGCATATATTAAAAATACAAAAAAATGATAACCAATAAAATTAGGACTGCTAAAATTACATGACCTTAAAATTCAAAAAGAAAAATCATCTTCGGGCATAACCCCCTCATTGTATTCATTTTTACTTACACACGTACACATTAAGGGCTAATGCTCCAGTCCCAAAGGTCAACCTAAGTGCTTGCACAACATTTGTATTTCTCCCCTAACTCGAAAATCGAGAAGATAAAAATACCATCATCACGGTCTTCACTGTATTGAGTAGGTGAATTGAGGAGTTTGATTGTTTATATTTTTTATTGTGATTGTTTGTATGCATATGATGAATCCACGATTCATCGCCTTTATTCTTTTATCTTAGCTTCATTTCCTTAGTCAAACACCTGTAAATAGCTACTAATTTTGTATAATTATCATTTTGCATGTATTTGTTTATGCATTTTTAACACTTTTATACTTAAATAAAATAATAAAGAAGAAAGGAAAAATGAAGGATGTATTTATCGAATAAATGCAGACTGACCCGAACCCCTAGAGAAGGTCAAGACTTGACCTGATCGACCAGAATAAAGTAGGGGAAGATAGGGTGTTGAATTCAAAAATCAAAAAAACAATTTGTAAAATTTTCCCTATATATTTGTATAAAACTTGTACTATTTTATCTTTACATAAATTGACCTCAAATTAATTATTTTTGGAAACAAAAGTTTTAAACAAAAATATGTTGTAAATAATAAAAATAATTGTTTAGCAAAATAATGTACATATTACAAATAATCACACTTAGAAAAAGTCGCAAAATGATAATTGAAATATCATTTCTGTCTCCATACGAACTCAAATTGAACCAAACCCACTTTCATTATACTCTAAATTAAATTATCTTTCAAATGATTGTGATTTTATAAGTTTTGGAGTTATAGTTGAAAAGTCAGATTCTGGGGTGTTTTGTGCAGTTTTACCACTTACATATTTGTATATTTATTAACATTTATTCTTTTATACATAATGTACGTAATTGTAGATATTATTTTCATAAAAAAATAAAATAAAAAATATAAGTAAAAAATATTTATTAAAATTGTTTCCTTATTTGTACATGTGTATATTGTATTATATGTACATAATATTTGTATACAACTAATTTCCTTATAAAAAATCACGAAAAAAAATAAATATCTATTATTAATTAATTAATTTAATTACGAAATTTATATTTAGATTTAATTATTTAGTTCATTATTTGATTTCAAAACATGCCTTCTATATAAGATATTATTGTATACCATTAATTGCCAACATTAAGGTGACTAACTAATTTGTATAAATTAATTATTTAATTTAATTTATTTAATTATGAATTTCGTAAATAATTAATTAAATTAATTAATTAACCACTAAACACTTTCCTCTTTTGTCATCCTTTCCTTTTGTATTTTTCTTCTCTTTTTAATGGGTCACTCCTCCTTCGTTATTCGTTGATCAATCTTTGGTGGAGAAGAGCCCGATCTCCGAGAGAAAGAAGGGTGCCCAGCCTCTTGATGAATCCACATTTCATCATCTTTATTCTATCATTTTGGCACCAAAAACCCTAGCAAATGCCTGTAAATAGCCTTAAATCAAGCATCTTAGCATTCATGCATGTGCATCTCAACAGTGTGTAAATTACTGTAATTAAGGCCAAAATTATAGAATAAATAAAGAAAAGAAAAAGAATAAAATATTGTAAATATTTTATGACCCAAAACCCCCGAGACCTAGGCATCTTGATGAATAGGTCGACAAGGAATAAAGTAGGGGGAGATAAGGCCAAAAACACAGAGAAAATACCTATACAATCTATTCATTCTTTATTCATTTTGGGACCTATTTTTGGTTCCACTTTTTATACATCAAATAAAGAAACTTTGTATATGAAAGTTGTAGATAAATTAATAAAGAAAAATACAAAATTGATTTCACAGAAAAATAATGTACAGATAAAAAGTTATGGTCTGAATAAAAATCCAGAATGCCAACTTCCCAGACCCGTATCTCACAAATAAAAACTCCAAATGCAGCGTACTCACCTTTAATTGTATATAGAAGAAAATAATCTAATTAATGGTGGTGGTTTCGCATTTGGCGGAGCTACGGTCTGAAAGTTGAGTTTTGGACCCACATTGTACCCTGTACATATTAAAATATTCAATTTATTATTTATTCATTATTTATTCATTTTTATGTTTTTATAATGTTGTAAATAATACTTATAATAATTATGTGCATTAAAATAAAAATAAAAACCTAAATAAAATACAAAATAAAAATACTGGTATAATAGAGTACATAGATACATTACATATACTTATACCTGTATAAAACACTTTTATATTTTATTAAATATACAAAATAAATCAGAAGAATAAAATAAAAATATAGTTATGTATATAAAAGTATTCTACAATTTTATAAAATACTAAATAAAAATAATAAAAATAAAAATATACAAATAAAAATAAAATACTCAAATACATAGATATAGATACCTATAAGGGTATAAATGCAAGCTTGTAAAAATTTAATTCATAAAAATAAATAAAAATCGGAATAAAATACTACATTAAAAAATAAACATTTTTTATTTTTTGACCAAAATTTAATTCAACCTATTTCTATTTTTAATGATTTAATAAAGCATTTTCAGGGGCTTTTTCCTGGTTGGTCCACGTGGACCAACCAGGTGGCTGGGAACGTTGACCTGCGGGTCAACTCTCCTGTCCTCTTCTCCTGTAACCTTGTCAGAAGCCCGTGACCCCTCTTTCTTCTCGATTTTTTCGCCATCAGGGCGTTGCTCGAGGGAAGATGGTCCCTTCACGAAAATTGATCACTGTACATCCACCTAGCCCGCCGACTTATCAGATCTTCCCAGATCGTCATGGCTCGCCCGTGACTCCTCCTCGAAACTCGCCTCTCCACCATGTTTCAAAACCAACCCCCTCACTTCCCATAGCTCTTCGAACCGGGGTTTGGGCGCCAATAGCTTCCAGGTGGGGTTGAGGGCGAACGCTCGTGACAGGGGCATCCTCCCCCACTGCCGTCGAGGTGCGGCGAGCCTCCAAGCACCGTGTTCCACCATCTCCGGCCATCTCCTGGCCGTGAGGTTCAAACCTCGAGCACCTTGCTCTGAGGTGCGTTTTTCTCTATTTCTTTTGTTTGCTTTGGTTTCTGGTAGCAGTAGGATCTCACCCCCACTCGTATTTCGCCCACACGACCTCCAATCACGTCCATACTCCACCTCGCCGGAGCAAGCTCCGGCGAGCTTCTCCCTCTTCCGCACTCCACCTTCTTTTACTGCTGGGTGATGCTCGGCATTTTGCCCGAGCTCTCCCTTAACTCTTTTTGCAGGTTCAAGCTTCCCAAGGACGCCTGGGGTGATTTTGCGCATCCGCCAGATCCACCTGGAGCTTCGTCGCTCCTCCATCTCCACGGGTGCACTCCGGCCATCTTTCGAACCTTCGGATCATCCCCGACGGTAGCAGGGACCTCCAGCGTGCTAGAGGACTACATAGCAGTTGCAGATCACATCGGAGGACGGAGTTCGTGTCGATTCCATCTCGTCCAGCCCCTGTTCTTCGCCTGTTCTTGCAGATCAAGGGAGAGCCGTTAGATCCCCGCCTGTTCTTTGAAGCATACAGTCACCGTCAGATCGGGGATGCTCCTAGCCGTCGATCGCCCTTCTAGAGTCTAATCGTGACCATCTACCGCGAAGGGGCATCGGGCACCAGGCGCGTGACACGTGGCTAAGTGGGACGTATCCCACCGTTCATCCGCGCCTTTGACTGGGCATTTTGCATTGTAAGCCCGGCATATTTTTGTATCTAATATCTAATACTTAATCTTTCGTCTGCAGTTATAAACTCTTGTATTATTTGCATTCATACCCCGCGAATTTTGTAATATTGCTACTAGGTCCTTGCCAGGTCACGTGCACAGTGCGCGTGACCTTGGCATTTTTGCAGGTCCACCCTTGCGGGTTTCGTTTATTTGGTTTAGCTCCAGGAACTATTTTATTCAGTGTAATACTTTGTGGAAATTTTGCAAACGTGCCCCTGGATGTTTCGTAAATTGCATTTATGCCCTTGCCAGCACTGTTTAATGTTGGGACTCTTGTTCTAATTAATTAAAATATCATTTTAACCCCAAAAATTCCACAAAAATAGGGTTAAGCTTCTGTTGTCCTATATTTTGACGCCCTATTTTTAGTTTTCAATTTTATCACTTTTCATTATTTATAAAAAATCAAAAAGCAAAATACAAAATTAAAAATTAAATAAAAAATAAAAAAATTAAAAATTAAAAACCCACAAAAATTGTAGTTGCTTGCTTGCTTAGTGTAGACACTTCACACACTCACACACTTGTGCATTCATTTGCTTGGACTACACTGTTTGCTCCCTGTGTTCGAACTCTCTGCATACTTGCCCTTTACATCATTTGTGCAGAGTTAAAAATAAATCTTAACTCACACCTGTTTTTCATTGCTTGATTTGCTTGTGGGTTATTTGTTGATTTAGTCATTATTTGGTGTGGTCAATACACCGACTGTTGACTCGCCTTGTGAGTCAATACGACCGCACTCGATTTCGGCTACATCACCTCTAAGCTGCCTGGTGGTAGCATGTCGGCCCTCGTCAAGGCCATCACGACGTATCCAATCCCGAGGTGAGATCCATTTTTTTTTCTCGTCATTTTTCTTAGATAAATCGTAGATTTAAATTTCGTTGTGTGATTAATCTTTAAATATTAAAAATCCCAAAAATTTGTCACCACATATTTTTCGGATCCGATTTCATTTCATCTCACGATCTCTCTGATTCCATTTCTACCTCACATGACCTATCACCTCTAACAACGCACGGTGGTCGGAGATCCGGATCTATCTTCCGCTACACTAAGATCTGTACCCATTCACGTATCTTACTTTGTTAAAAAATAAATAAAAGGAATAAAAATCATATAATTGCTTTTATCTCTAACCTTTGTTTTGCAGGTTGCTAAAAAAATAATAAGAAAATATTAAAAAAATATTAAAATTTTTTTTATTTCTGTCAGTTTCCATATTCTGCTTCAAAAAAATAAAATATTTATTTACATTTTTTTGCTTACATTTTTTATAAAATAAAAAAGAAATAAATAAAAGAATCAAATCAAAGCAGCAGGTTGCATGCGGTCCCGCTCCGCCATCACCGCCGCATAGGGTGGCGCCCGCTCCGCCGTTCCCGCAGGCCCACGACTCCAACACCGCCTCTCCAACCTCTTGCGATCGCGGTGCCTCTACACACGGCCATGCACTACCGTGCCGTCGCGCGACTACGTGCCTTCCTCCGTGGTGGTGCCCCCGCACCACTGCCTCCGCCCACACGAGGCGCTGCCTTGGCGTTTTCGACCGTCGTGAAGCCCCCCTCCACTCCTCCGCGAGTACCGTGGTGACCCGCTTGTGCCGACCCTCTACCACATCCCGCCAGGCCGTACGTGCGCGACCACCCTTTCGCCAAAGCCTCCAGCCCCGGAGGTGCCTCCTCCCTCGCTGTGTTCTCTCCCGACCACCTTCAGGTGCCTCCTGCTCCAGCGACCGACCTCCAACCGCATCACCGACCGCGACTCCTACCTCGCTGATCTCCCTTGGGCAGTGGTGGCGGGTGCCCCTCTTGCCCTCTGGGTTGAACGAAACAACAAGAAGACCTAGGGTTTCTAGTTTAAAAAATGGAAAATTATACTGTAGCCCCTAAAGGTTCTAACAATTGCGCAAAGCCCTGCCAGTTCAGATCACGTGTTTGGCACACCATTTTGGGTAAATTGCATTCTAGCCCTCCGAGAATCCAGAATTTGCGTAAAGACCTCTGCTAGAGCTAAAGCACGTGCAACGCACGCACCTTCTTCGGTAAATTGTGCTATTTTCCCCATAGTTTATTTTTGATATAATTAAATGCTAAAACATTGAATAATTGCATTTATTTCCTGTATTTTTATACTTACATTGCACGCTTTTATCATTGAAACGAATGTTTCTATGGCTCTGAAAATTCTCAAAAAATTTGTGTATGCTCCTACTATGCTGTGAACATTATGTAAAATTTTCATTACATTTTTTTGATATTTAATATTTTTAAAAATTCAAAAACAGTATCTTTTTGTTTGCCTGAACTTTAAAAAATCATACAAATTCAAATATTTGCCGAAAATTTCTAAAAAAATTACTATAGATGTATTTTTAATGTCTTTTAATTTTTTCCCATTTTTTGTGCATTAATCATTTATAAAAATCAAAGGATATACAAAAACTAAAAAACTAAAAATTCTAGAAAAATCAAAAATTGTGATTTTAGTTTCTGTGTGTAGATAATTATTTGTACTTTAGCTTAAAAATAAGTTCAAGAGTATTTGGCACATAAAGTATTTTTAAGTTGCAAAATACTCTTGGTCGTGTACTGTCCACTATTATTTCCACTATTTGATTTTTATAAAATCAAAAAAGCATCAAAAAATTTTGAAAAAATTACCAAAAATATTTTAAAACTTGTAAAACACAAAAATATTTTCTTTGTAATTTTTTGAGCATTTTTGGAATTTCTGAAAAATACAAAAAGAGTGGGGTGTGTGTATTTTCTCCCTTATGCTTTATTTGAAAATAAAAAAAATTATTAAAAATTCAAAAACCAGTAAAAATTTATCTTGGGAATTTGACTTCATAGTTTTTCAATCGATCCTTGTGTTCGACCCTGATCGCTACACCAGGTTAATAAAATAGAGAAACTGCTTGCATGTCATTGTTTGAATATAGTTTAAGTGGTTATATAAATTTTTCTTGTTCAACGAATCACTAGTTGAGAACAAGGACCATTTCATATAATTTATTCCATCTCAAACTTATCGTAAATTCGTGTCATCAAAATGACGTTGTTACCAGGGAGCACAGCTTTGTAGTCATTTTTCAATTGTATTCTATTTATCTCTATAATATTATAAATGTTTTCTGACCATCGTCTGCTTTGATTTTTGTGCAAGGAACTGCTTGGAGTGTCCTTGAATTCTTTTTGGAGAACTTACGCAGGAGGAAGAGCAGAAGAAGAGAAGAAGACAATCTTGGTATTTTAGAGAACATTTTGACATTGTTGTAATAATTTAGATGCTGTGAACTATAGTTGGATTTGGATACTACTCGGGGTCTGTTTTGCCAAGTGCCGGTGCACTTGGGGGACTCACTGTTGTTTTCCATGTTTTCTTGATTTCACCGCCATACTTTTATATTTGATTCTCGCAGTTTTGGCCCCTAGATGTAAGATTTTTTGTCTATTGTGACGTAATTAGCTAAGGTCCAACACCTAATTGCTTATCTGTTCCCATATAACGTAATTGTACCTTATTAAAAATTAATTGAAAAAGTTAGTTTGATTGGATTTGAGACCACACGTCGTGAGGAGTCACATACAGCACTAGCAGGACCTGTTGTGGTGGGAACCGAGTGACTCCCAAGATCAAACTCTGGACTTGATTCGATTAGCTAACTATTGTTCTTCACGATCAATAGAAGCTACTCGTCTAAGGCTGATTTCCTCGCGCATCATATATTTAGTTACTTTCTGTATTTAAAAAACATCTTTGATGCACTGCTAGTACACATCATCTGATAATTCTTAATTGGCTAGTTGTAAATAGTCCCATGGCTATTTACAAGGGATTATCCCAGATCTACGCCAGGTATTGATGGTGATTCTCAAATATTGATAACAGAATGTGATACGACGGAATAGAATGCAATAGAAACAAAGAAAGACAGGGAACAAATTACCCACTCCTAACTCCTAATGGCCAGAGCGAGCCCTTTCATTCTTCTTTTTTGAATTAAGAATTAATTACGATCATGTTGCATGTAGAGTGCTGGAGCAAGGTACGTATTTCTATCCCTGCATGCATCATTGTGTTTGACCGCACATCGGCTTTTTTCGACTTGCTCTCCCTGTTTTTGGACTCAAATTAATCAAAGAGGAAATCGGAAAGCTCGTTAAGCGTATTTTTGAAAAACATCCAAAAATAGAAAATCAAAAATTAAAAAAAATGGGACTGCTAATTGAACTTGACCCTTGAAAAGAAACGCAATTGATTCATCATTGTTTTGGAAGAGCAATCCCCTCATTGTTTGCGCTTTTAATTGCTCGCGTGCACACTAAGGAGTAGTGGTCAAATCCCATTAAGTCTCCTAAGTGTTTGTACAATCTTTGTCGGATCACAAAACTCTAAAATTGACAAGATAATTGATGCATCTTCACGGTCTTCACATTGTGTTGAGTAGGTGAATTGAGGGTTTGCATTGTGTTTGTATGTCTTTGGTGTGAGTCAGTTACGATCATCTTTTCGGGATCAGTAGAAGTCACCTCTCTCTCCTTCACTCTCTTTCATCCCACCCTCCCTCCCTTCATTTTCCTCTCATCATGATGGGTCATACTCCACTTCAGTCGAATTTTGCAGCTTCTACATTTCATGCCCATCATTCCCGCCCATTCTCTTGGGAAGTTGGAACTATGACAGACATCCCTTCTTCTCCCTCCCCATTCCCACTTTCCCATTCGGGACATGTTGTGAGTGACGATCGAGGAGACCAGATTGACCAAATACGAGAACCGGTGATTACCTTGCTGAGATGAGAGTGTATGCTGTAGGCGATCACATAAAGTAGTTGCGAGCTTTAGATGACTTTTATCCTGAGATGGTGGATGAGTATACAGATCATGAAGCACAGTCTACTTCTACATTGAGTCCCTTCACACATCTTTCTCAAGGATGACGCCAAGCCATCTCGTGAGTTTCGATGCAGGCTAAACCCGAATCTTCGAGAGGTAGTTATGAAGGAAATATCCAAGTGGCAGAGCTCCAATTTCATCTATCACATCTCCGACTCGAAATGGGTTAGTCCTTTGAAGTGTGGTACCCAAGAAGATAGGTACCACTACAGTGATCAATGAGGATGGAGAGGAGATCACTACCCGAGTACCGACTTCTTGGCACGTCTTTGTGGACTACAAATGTTTGAATCAAGCCATAAAAAAGGATCACTTCCCACTACCGTTCATTGATCAGATCATCGAATGGTTAGCCAGGAAGATCCATTAACATTTTCTGGATGGGTACTCGGGATACAATCAAGTGGACATTGCTCCAAAAGACCAAGAAAAGATGACATTCACCTGTCCGTTCGGAACATATGCTTTCAAACGGATGCCCTTTGGACTATATAATGCTACGGATACATTCTAGAGGTGCATGCTTTTGATATTCACGGATATGGTTGGAGATATCTTGGAGGTCTTCATGGATGATTTCTCGATCTACGACAACGATTTTAATTCCTATATTTCTATCCAAGATCGCGTGCTTCAGAGGTGCACTGAGGTTAACCTCGTACTTTCTTGGGAGAAGAGTCATTTTATGATTACTCAGGGTATGGTCCTCGGTCACATCATCTCCAACTGGGGCATGGAGGTGGACCCGACCAAGGTGGATATCATTAAGAAACTCAATCCACCGTCCAATCTAAAGCAGCTACGGTATTTCCTCGGGCATGTTGGTTTCTACTGGCATTTTATACGAGACTTCAACAGAATTTCCCGATTGTTGTCTGATCTTCTCACGAAAGACACCGAGTTTATCATTGATGATAAGTGTCTTTCGGTGTTTGAGACTCTCAAGAGCATGGTTGAAGAGGCTCCTATACTTCAGCTACCTGATTGGTCTCCCCCATTCAAGATCATGACGGATGCCTCCGATTTTGCTGTTGGGGTTGTGCTGGGACAGAGGAGGGATGGCCTTCCATACGCCATACACTACGCTAGTAAAACTTTAGATTCTGCGGAGTGGAATTACACTGTTACAGAGAAAGAGATGTTAGTCATAGTATTTGCCTTAGATAAGTTTAGATCCCATGTCATAGGATCAAAGGTCACTATCTTCACTGATCACACCGCCATCAAGTATCTAATGGACAAGAAGGATTCGAAGTCGCGTCTGACCAGATGGATCCTTCTACTCCAGGAATTCGACATCGAAATCAAGGATAAGCCTTGAGTCATGAATGTGGTGGCGGATCACATCTCCCGGTTAGAAACACCCGAGACTGCTGAGTTTGACACACCAGTAACCGAGACCTTCCTTGATGAGGCGATTCCTGTTGTCGCCTCACTACCATGGTATGCCAACATTGTGAACTTTCTTGTTGCTAAGAAAGTCCCACAAGGTTGGTCCAAACAGAGACTTGAGACTTTCCTCGCGAAAGCCAAGTCTTACCATTGGGAGGATCTGGTCCTTTATCATGAAGGAGCGAATTCTATCTGGCATTGGTGTATTCCTCAGGAGGAATACTAGAGTGTACTCATATATTGTCATCGATTAGAAGCTGGAGAACACCATTCAGAGAAGAGGACAAATCAAAAGATTCTCCAATCCGACCTTTGGTGGCCTATGTTCGTTGCGGATGCCCATGCATTCGTAAAGAGATGTTCTGACTGCCAAAAAGTGAGCACTTGTGAACATAGAGATATGATGCTGATGTAACCAATTCACTTCTGTGAAGTGTTTAATGTATGAGGTATCAAATTTATGGGAATATTTCCTAAATGTCAGGGATTCGAGTATATCCTTCTAGTTGTGGATTATGTGAGTCATCGGGTAGATGCTATTCCTGCCCGAACCGCTGATGCGAACATGGTTTGTAAGTTCCTGAGAAAGCATATCATTACGTGGTTCGGGGTCCCTCGTGTTCTGATATTAGATGAGGGTAGCCACTTCATCAACGACAAGGTAAGAGCACTTGCTAGCGAGTTCGGTATAGACCATCGGGTTGCTACTCTGTATCATCCTAAGATGAATGGTCTAGCCAAGGTCTCGAATAGGGAGATCAAGACGATCTTATAGAGGGTTGTTCGTCCAGACCGAAAGGATTGATCGTAGCTTCTAGACTCGGTTCTTTGGGCCTATAGAACATCCTTCAAAACTCCATTGGGTACATCTCCCTTTCAACTCGTTTATGGCAAGCCATGCCACTTATCTGTCGAAATCAAGCACCAATCCTTGTGGGCAATGAAAGAAGTGATCTTTGATCTAGATGATTTGGGAGATCAGAGGCAGACTGAATTGGTCGCCCTGGATGAATTACGTGACGAAGCCTTCACGAGTAGCCTTCATTATAAAGAGCAGATGAAAGAGTGGCATGACTCTCACATCAGCTACAAGTAGTTTGAGCCGAATCAGAAAGTATGACTATTCGAAGTGAGACTGAAGTTGTTTCCATGGAAACTTCAGAGCAAATGGAAAGGCACGTATCTTGTGCAAAAGGTGTATGATAACGGTAGCATCGATATATCTGAGTTGTCGTATGATTCCACCTTATGAAACAATGGTCAGCGATTAAAACCTTTTCTTGATCATGAACCGTTGATCGTTGAAGTTGCCCCCATCTATTTTATATGAGATGATCTTTTCATTCTTACACTCTGCATCTCATACATGATTTTCAAAGATCTCTTGTATAGATTTTCGATTTTATTCTTTCCTCCTTTTGTTTGTCTTACACCCTTATGTTGATCTAGATTTTTGCTATACTTAGGATATGCTTTATCCTAAGTATAGGGGGTGTAGACATCGTATTGTTCATTTGTCCTATTCGATTACATATGTTGTTGCTTATACTTAGGGTGCGCTTTACCCTAAGTATATGGGGGATAATATAGCTCATTTCCCCTTTTGATCATTTTCGGTTTTTGTATTGTCTGCTCCCTCGCTTGTCCCTCACCTTTTGATTTCTGTCTCTATACATAGGGATATTTTACCCTAAGTATAGGGGAGACAAGCTGAGATGTTGAGTGTGTACACTCTCTTGACCTCGATCATATTTGATTTTGAGTCTACTATCTTTTGGATCACTTGATCCTAAGTATAGAGGATATGATCGACTTCTATTCGTTTATTCGTTATTCTTTGATACGTTGTATTATAGATTCTTTTCACTGATCTATACTTAGCCCAAGTTATTTCTTCCTTTGCCGCTTCTTTGGTCACTATGAGGACATAGTTCATGCTAAGTATAGGGGGTTGTCGTATATATATATGCTATATATACTTTAGAAACCATAACTCGTACTTTATTGTATTTTTGATAATATGGTTCTCTAAGTATGGGTATATATTTTGGGTTTCTAAAAGACATAAGAAAACCGTAAAAATGACTTATAAAAAATGCTTTAAAATGTATATTAAAAATTTGTTGTAAATTCTTTAATAAAATCCTTAAAATTATGAAAAATAAAATCCTTGTAAAAACTTATTTAAAAGCCATATAAATTTGTATATATATTATATATAAAATCCCTTTGTAAAATATATAAAAATATGTATAAAATTTGTATAAAATGAATTAATCCACTAACTTTTTCAAAAAGATCCTAGAAATCGAAAAGTTTTAAAATCTAATAAAAAATTACAAAAATCTTTAAAATCACTCAAAACATTTAAGCCCAAAAATGTACTTCATAAAAAAATTGTTGCATTCATTAGAATTTTTCAGAACAAGTCTGATTCCTGAACCGAATGGGTCTAAGTCCGAGAGATGGAGCTTGGTTTAGGCCTTAATCCACTTAATTCTAAAGGGACCGTATTAGGAACTGGAATTGAGACTCTTCAGGTCTTTGAGACTTAATTCTTTAGGTTCCATGTGTTCGGAATTCAACTTGAAAGTGCCTAAGTAGGACACCTAGTGTCATCCGTTTAACTCTTCTCCATTTGAATCAATTTTGAACTCATGCACTCTGCTCTTAGCTCAATTGCATGGAGCTAAGAAGGGCAATATATTTCGGTGGTGTGTTTCCATCCTTGTCTGGTAGTGATGTCTTAAGACGGGAGAGACTGGGGTTGAAGTAAAGCTTTGAATGAGGGAAGAATCTGCCGGCACAATTTTTTCTAAGACCCCAAAAAATGGACGGAATGAAAAGATTCTATATCCGTCGGGACATAAAAGATCTATGAAGTGCAACAATTATCTCTACCAAAAAGAAGCTGAATACACCAAATACCAAAATAACCATAATGGTCTGAGCTTCAGAAAAGCCTGCATGTCTTCATGGAGACTTGGATTAACTGGCCAGGTTTCACAGGAGATGTGATTACGTCGATCACACTCCAATTCTTTTCTCAATTCTTCTATCTTCTCCCTTACTCGATTGTGGACACAACATGATCTGACCTCAGAAGAAAATACCTCCCTTTTCGAGGACTGAGTTGCTGGGTAAGGGCCCAATGGGAGTGCGTAACTGGATGGGCGGTTTCTTCGCTTCTCTAGAGCGGGAAGAGCTAAAACCTTTCACACACAGTACTAATTTCTTTCAAAGCTGAAAAGTTTGCATGATGAATAAGTGGATCTGAGATGGCTGTTAAGATGAATCCAGATAAGGATTTGTGGAACTTGAGAGCTGTCGAGGCTTAAATCCTAATTCTAATAGAGTCCCGACACATTATTAATCCAAAGGTTTGAATCCAAGCTCCAGATTTTGGGTGAACTAAGATTCGGTTTAAAGAAACAATCATGTTCTAAGTTCTTTTATTTTCCTTTTTTTTCTTTTTACATGCACTTATTTATAGAGTAAGTGGTTGCTAAGGGACTAGCAAAGGTAAAGTATAGGGGAATGATGAATCCGTGATTCATCGTCTTTATTCTTTCATTTTGGCTAAAATCCTTGGTAAAATACATTCCAACTAATTATCATTCTAACCACATTTATTAATGATGTATATTTAACACTTATTTTATCCAAAATAAAAGAATGAAAAAATAAAAATAGAAAATAAAAGAGAAGAAGGTTGTAAATATGAAATATATACAAACTAATCCTAACCTCGAGACCAGGTCAATATTGACGTGGTCGACAAAACAAATAAGTAGGGGGAGATAAGGATCCTAACTTATAAAAATATTAACAAAATCAAGACCAAAAATATAATTTATCCATTTTTCACATTGTAAATATTTCACCTATTTTATTTATCATTAAGACAACCTCAAATCAAAACACTCCCTTTTGTAAAAGTTGTTCACAAAAATATATATTATTTTAAAAAATATCAGAAAAATATTTCGATATAAAAAATAATTAACGTAATGGACCGTAAAAGCCGTAAAAGCCGACCTCCAAGGTTCATAATTATTTATAGAAAACTCTAAATAGACCAAACTCACTTTTAAAATCCTTTTTATACTTAGTACTATTTATCAAAAATATCAAAAAATATTCAAATAACACCGGTGAGTTGACGTTTTAGACATGTTGTTTGTATGTATTATATGTAGAATCTTCTCGAATTTTTAATTAATTAATCATAAAATCGATTAACTTGATTTTTTACTTAAAATCTTTAAAAATTGTATATAAAAATATAAAAATAAAAAGAAGTTAAAATACCAATAAAACATGAAACCTCGAAGCCACTACCAAAATTTTCCGAACCTCATAACTCGGCGTATGAACTCATAATTGGGCAAAATTATTCTAAAATTCATATTATTCAAGTATATACAAAATGACACCAGTTTCACTAAAATTGGAGTTAATGCAAAAAACACGATTTTCGGGTCCATATTGGTATATTGTATAATGAACCGTAACTTATATTATTATTTAATACATTACTACTTTATTTTTTAAAACAATATTTATTTATTTATTTAAATTATTTAATTAATTTATTTATCATTTATTTATAAGTCTCGTACCTTGTGATTTCTTCAGATACATCAAAATCATACAGACGACATCCATGTGTGTTTGTCTAGAATGCTCCATAAAATGACTCACTTTGCTCACAACAAAGGTGTCAGGCATAGTAATAGTCACATATAAAAGCTTACCAACCAGCTCCCTATACCTCCTCTTATCGACCTCCTCAGTATCATCATCATAGAGCTTCATTCTTGGGTCCATAGGAGTAGTGGCGGATCTGCAATCCATGCCAGTCTCTGAAATAAGATCTGTAACGTACTTCAACTAGATCATCAAAAGACCTTGCTAGTTCTTAGCAAACTCCAGTCCAAGGAAGTATCGTAAACTGCCAATGTCCTTGGTCACAAATTGCTGACCTAGGAAGTCCTTGGCAACCTAAATGCCCTCCTCATCATTCCTTGTAACAATAATGTCATCAATGTAAACAAGAATTACAACAGTACCCCTATGGGTCCTGTGCACAAACAAAGAGTGATCGACAGTCGATCGCATAAACCCCTATTGCTCTATCAAGTCCGAGAGTTTCTGAAACCATGCTCTTTGACTCTGCTTAAGGACATAGAGAGCCTTATGTAGCATGCAAACCTTCTGACACTCCCCCTCAGCAGCAAACCTAGGTGGCTGATGCATGTAGACCTCCTCTTATAGATCACCATAGAGAAAGGCACTCTTCACACCAAGCTGGTAAAGGGGCCAATCTCGTGTCATAACAACAAAAAGAAGAATTATGCAGAGTAGAATGTATAGCAACTGGAGAAAAAGTATCTTGATAGTCTACCCCATATGTATGGGTGAATCCACGTACCACAAGTTTCACCTTATAGCGATCCATACTGCCATCTGCATGATTTTTCACAGTGAACACCCACTTGCACCCCACAACAAATGCGCCAACTAGAGCTGAAACAAGACTCCAAGTACCATACGACTGCAGTGTGACCATTTACTCCTCCATGGATAACTACCACTGACTATCCTGAAGAGCCTCCTGATATGTCCATGGTATCTCCACGGTTGAAAGTGCCAAGATAAACCTCCTGAAATCCGGTGACAGTCTATTCAAGGAATCCTGGGCTGCAAGAGGATAGGTAGTATATGCACGTCTCTGCTTTCGTAGAACAACCGACACATTAAGATCATCTGCCAAGTCCCGAACCTATAAGTTCCCCTCTTAAGAGGGCACATGTTCATCCTGTATGGAATCTTGCTGTATGGAAACTCAATAGTGTCATCAGTATAAACAATGTGCTCATTACATACCTAAGGCGTATTGGATGATGAACAAGACTTGTGAGCAGGGGGGACACAACGAGACCTACGAGTAAACACACACGACAAAAACTGAGTCATAGTAGGAGGAGGAGCAACAGGAGCAAGTGTAGAAGCAGGAGCAGGTATAGGTGGTGGTGGAGGTGGTGGTAGAGCAGGAGTAGAGGGAGGTGGTGGTATGACAGTAGAAGGTGGGGGCATGTAGATCTCAGCATTAGAGTCTGATGGGGCTAGTCTATCACATGTAGGAGAAAACTATATGACAGACTCAAAGAAAGTGACGTCGACACTGACAAAGTATTTTCGCCTGAGTATAGCAAAGCAACATACCCCTTTCGAGTACGAGAGTAGCCGACAAAAACACACTTGACAAGTCTGGGAGAGAGCTTGTCACGACCTGGAGAGAAATCATGAAAAAATGCAATAGAATTAAACACAAAAGGTGTAAGTGAGAAAAGATCCTTCTCGGGAAATGCAATCAAAAATGAATCTTCTCTCCTAACACAGATGAGAGCATGCGATTAACTAGATAGCATGTAGTAAGGACTGCATCACCCCACTAAGCATGAGGAGCACGACTCTGTATAAACAAGGTTCTGGGCATATCAAGTAAGTGACGGTATTTACACTCGGCAATATCGTTTTGCTGGGAAGTATAAGCACATGAGGTCTGGTAAAAAATGCCAAGAGATCTAAGAAAGTCAGACAATTGTAAGGTGTAGAACTCTAAGGCATTATCAAAACAAAGATATTTGGCCTTTGCATAAAAAATGTTCTTTATCTCATTGATAAAAGATTTGATAATAGATCCAACCTTAGATTTATTCTTTAATAAAAAGACCTAAGAAAGTCTAGAAAAATCATCGGCAGTGACCAGATAAAAATGGTGTCCCTGATGATCAGGGACATGACTCGGACCCCAAATATCTAAATGAAGGAACTCAAATAACTGAGAACTGCTCTGACTCTGACGGGATGGAAAGAAGGAACGATGATGCTTCCCAAGCTGGCATGCCTCACATTGGAAGGAAGATCTCATAGAAATCTGAGGGAGAACATAACATGGCTTCTGAAAAGGGTGGCCAAAACGATGGTGCCACATATATGGTGAGACTGGTCCGGTAGGTATAGTAGAAACACCAACATGAGGAGGTTGGACCAGACTGTAGAGCCCTGCTGCTCACAGCAACATCCAATCACCTTGCCCGTGAGTATGTCTTGAAACACAAGAGATAAAGAGTAAAAAATGGCACAACAATACAGATCCTAAGTAATCTGACTAATGGAAAGTAAATTCATCTGAAAGTCAGGAGCATATAAAACATTCTGAAGGTGCATGGATGGCATCAAATGCACCTCCCCTGTCATGTAATGGGTAAGTGGTCTCCATTTTCAATGACAACCCATCTACCAGGAGGTAATGTCCTGTAGGACATCAGCTATGCTCGTTCTCCACAAAGATGGTGGGAAGTACTAGAGTCCATAATTTACTCTATCATATCTGCACCACTCCTACCAGTAAAAGCATAAGTTATACCTGAGGAGATCAAAGAGGCTCTGGTTACGGCTACGGTATCTGTAGTGGTGGTGTATGCAACAAGAGTCTTGATCTCTCGAATACGAGAGATAATATCATCTAGACGAGGATCGGTCTAGGAAGATAGAGTCTCTGAAGGCACAATCTGTTATGCCACGCGACCAGAAGTATGATATCCACGCTTCTGGTAGCATGTATCCTCTTCATGTCATGGCCGACGACAGTAGGTGCAAGGTCCACACTGACGTCCACCGCCTCTGCCACGAGGGGGTGTCCTCTGGATTGGGTCGTCCCTCCTTGGCCATGAGAAGCGGTCATTGTTGAAGAAGACAGAGGAGTGGCCGTAGAAGGCATAATAATCCGTTTGAGACATTTATAGGCCTCCTCAGTGGGAGGTATGGCAGCACCGGTGAGAAGCTGTGTACGATATGCATCATACTGTATCAAGTCCGGCCATGAAAACTCCAACCATCGTGGAGTTCCGATATGCCTTCTGTTGCTCTGTAGATGCCGTAATAGGCGTGTAGCTATGAAGCTTCTCGAACATGCCATGGAGTAAAGAGTAGTATACATGTAGAGGACAACCATTCTGCTTGGAGTTGTAGATATCAAACAGTAGCTGAAGAATCTTGGCCTCATTCTTCGCTTGAGGATAGGAGGATGCCAAAGTGTCCCTTATTGCCTTGGCGGTGAGCTGATTAAAAATATCATTGTCTATCTCCGTGGTGAGGGTCCTACAAAGCCAAACATGTGCATACGCATCATCTTGCTTCCAAGAAGCAATGACCCCAATCTTATCCACTGGCTCTGGATCTGTCAGGATGTGATCCATGTTGTTGTACTATATGAGGGTGAGAAATTGCATGGACCATAACTCATAGTTGGTCACATCCATCTTTGCAATGGGATCCAAGCCCTTGAAGGCATCGGAAGAAGAAAATATATCATCCTTGTTATCTTATATGATGGTAAAATGGCCGAACAATAGAACTCGACTGGGAAGTAGACCTGAAGAAGTCTACACGATTATACAGAGGATTGGTTTTACATGTATACATATACAACCATCCTCATTAATCTTTGTTGTGCAATAGGGCTGGAAACCACGACTTATAAGTCTGAAATCACATTTTTCGGTCAAAATTAGATTGTTTCAGACCGCAATTCGAACCGTAGAGGTGCACGGAGAAACATGGAGGTGCGAGGAGGCATGAGGCACACGAGAGGGGCCGACGGGGGCCTGCGACCTGTGTGTGAGGACTGCTGGGCCCGACAATGCTGGGTCGAGGTCATTAGTGGCTGGGAAGGGGAGGGAGAGAGCCCACATGGGTTCGAGCAACAACTAGAGAGGAGTGGGCGGAGGCTAACGGTGGCGCGATGGCGCGTGAGAGGAGAAGAGGGGTCGTCGGGTAGGGTTATGGCTTAGGTGGGATACGTGAACTCTGGTCTAGGATCGTCGCTCTGATACCATGAAGAAATGAATGATTGCATTATTGAGAGGCCCTATGGTTCTCTTATATAGGAGAGAAACTTGTTGGGAAAATTACAAGATGGAGACAAAAGAAATAGATAATATGAAAATAATAAGAAAGATAACTACTATCTCAATAGTATGCCTTATTCATGTTGTCTCTCCTCAGCTCCTCATCCTTCAAGAACACAAAGATGGTCTCCATATTATAGGTTGGACTCGCAAATTCTGAATCCATCGTATTCGTCCTTCAGACAATGATGAGAAATTTCCTATAGTCTCAAGTATATCTACTGACCTTGCACGTTGCGATCCCACAAACCATTGTACTTTACTACTATAGTCACAATATCAAATGTACATTCAAATGGATGCCACTCACCAAATGTTATGACTACATACCAAGTCTATAATCAAGTTGTCGATCCCTTCATATAAGTAATAGCACCATATCTTCAATGCGAAGACTACAATCATGAACTCTAAGTCATGTGTAGGGTAATTGCACTCTCGGTTCTTTAGATGTTGTGACGCATACACCGCAACCTACCTCCCCCCTCCACACACACATACACATCAACACATCGCTCAATCATTCCTTGGATGCATATGCATACACAATGAAGTCCAAGGTACCAAAATGAAGGGACATAATAGATGAAATAGTCAACTACTCCTCAAGCATACAAAATCTCAAGTCACAACTCTCGCTTCAGATAATTAGCATGTACACTCTGAAAAAATGTCAGTAATACCTAATGAGGCCAAGGAAACTATGAACTTCTGTGATCATCTTGGGTTGCTCACGAGACATAACTGCCTCTATATTTGTAGGTTAACATGTGATCTCCACGCAGATTATGTGCCCAGAAATGCCACCTCTGAAAGCCAAAACTCATGATTATTGTACTTCACATATAATAGATGCTCTCTAAGTGTCTGCAAAACAACGCAAAGATGTGAGCATGCTCTTACTCATCACGAGAATACAAGCCATCATCAATAAAAAACCACTACGAATTATCCAAGTATGGGCGAAGATCATGTTCATCACGCCTACGAATGCGGCATACGCATTCATAAGCCCAAATGGCATCACACAAACTTCCAGTTTATGTATCTCGTATGGAAAGCGGACTTCGATACATTCAATCCCATGATCCTTAACTGGTGGCAAACAAATCGCAAATCGATCTTGGAAAAAAAATATTGTTGCATGCAACTAATCGAATAGATCATCTATCTGTTCGAGTGGGGTAATGATTCTTAATCATTTACCTGTTCAACAAATTGTATTGATGCACAATATCATGGATCTGTTATTCTTCATTACGAAGAGGATGATGCTCCCCATGGTGATGTATTGGGGAGGATGATTCCCTTCTAGAGAAACTCCTGCAACTGCACATTGAGCCTGGCAAGTGCCATTCAATATTAGGGGAATGGAGATTGGTTGAGTTTCAGGTAGTAATATGATCTCGAAATCAATCTCTCTCAAGTGGTAAACTGGGAAAGTCATCAGAAAATACATTAGGAAATGCACGTACAACTCAGGCGTGCTTGATCATCTTGTCTTGGGAGGCTAACTTAATAATGTAAGTTAGATAGTGTATACATCCCATAACTGAGATAGTGTTGTTTTCTCAAAGAGGATATGTACTCAGCCTCACTATTCGAAGTATGCCCATCGAACTCAAAACCTGTCACTCCCAGTAAATAGAAGACGACTACCTTCTCAAATCAATACAAACATGTGTGGTATCTCTCTAGCCAATATATGCCCAGAATGATGGTAAAATCCTCTAATTGAATCAAGCATCACATGTCCGCCAATCTGTACTACCACATCCTCTACTACCTGCCAGACAATGAATGACTAAGTCATTGGGCCCTTGATGTAATAAGGGGACGGAACACTCAACGTCAACTTACCTAACTAGGCACCAATCGATGTGCAAGAAATGAGTGTATGGCACCAGAATTAAATAAATCATGAAATGAAAGCCCATGGATTGAAATAATATCTTTAACAACTTAACAAGAGGCATGCGCATGCACCTCTATGACTGCATTCAATTGTCCTCACTATGCTGGTGACACGCTAGATCCCACGATACTAAAGGTCTGTTGTGGTGGAGGACGCTGAACATCTCGGTCCCTTTGACGGAATCCTGATCTATGCGACTAAAAAGAACTACTATGTTTGCCACTCTATTGTACTATGCTCAAGTGACTCACATGTAAGGGACATTGTGCTCAATAGTGACCCAACTACTAGTAGTGAAAATAAACATGTTGTGATATGGATTCTCCGGAAACTAAGTTGCCTCCCCCAGGTCGACGACTCTACATTGGTATCGGGGGATGTGAAGCTGCCACACAATAACTAGCTAAAGCTTGCCCAAAAGTATGGGAAGGAGTGGAACCATTGCCTAATGGTGTTGTTGCCAATGTGTGGAAGCGACGATCTCTAGGTGATGAAAGCAACAATCTCTGCCGAAATGAGACAAGTCCCAATGCACCACTCTAACAGTTTGTTGGGGCTGTAACTGAGACTGCCCTCTCTATAAATGACTCTATGTAGCCTCCCACTTTAATGTCCTTAATCGTAACCTCCTAATGGAGGCGAGGTGCAAAGTAGACAAATTTTCCTGAACCTTCTCATGCATGCCACATGCGAACATCTACAAGTTCTTCTCTAGTTATGCTGCAGTGGTAGGAAAATGCAAGACATTTCAGTGTATCTGATAAGCCATTATTGGGTCGTCATCGACCAATTTGTCAACTCAGCAAACTACCTCCTATGATCCTCTATCCAGTGGTCTAAGTAGAACTTGTACACAAAGACCTCCTAAGTGATGGTCTCGGCTAGGTGCTCTATGGTGGCATACCACCATCTCTTGGCGTAGAAGCAAGCAAAAACTCTGCAGATGTAAGCCAAGTACCATCTAGCGCATAAATCATCTGAGCACCTTGGACACGTGATCCATACACAACTTTTCCTTGTCTGGTTTAGAAGTGCCAAAGGAGTATGGAACATGAGACCTCTGGTATGAAGTACATGCTTCGATACTTCTGTAAAGTATCCAGGTCCTCAACCCCTTTGTACTCTAAAGATACGGAAGGGTGAACGCTATCCTCTTCCTAATGGTAGGGACATTAGGTGGAGTTAAATGGCTATTGTAGCCTCTGCTTTATCGCCTCATGGCACTACTATAAATCTTGTACGTCAAGAACCAGCAAGGCCAACTACTAATTTATATAGGACTCAGCTCGAGGCGACATGGTTCTGCTAGGCAAACCATGGCATTAATACTAATTTCAATACTTGGAGAGACATAGACATAGTTATATCATACCACTTATGCTATTCTCCTTGGACTCGTGTCAGAGTCAGAAGACTTCCGACACTATCTCATATTTTGAATATCAGTGAGAGTTTGATATTCATGAAAAGTATCGAGTATCTAAGCTATAATACCAATATCTACGACGACATGCCCCTTAGGATCTTGATACTAAGCAACACATCTCACAAGTATCAAATTCACATTCGAAAATACAACAAGCACATAAGTAGGAGAAAAGAAAAGTAGAAGAAAGTAAATGTGGCACTCACTTATCCTTTTCATTCCACAGATACATATATATCATCAGAGTATAACAAAGTACATGCATCAAACTATCTCCCAAATTAAAGTGGAAGTAGAAATCGTACAACTAAACTACTAAAAAGTATCGTGCACCCTTTCTGGTATATTACAATCTCAAAAGCTCACGATGTCAATGTTGTTATTATTGCAACTATGGGTCCTAAGCACCTGCTAGACCACACAGAAAATAAGTACGTTATGAGAAATTACTCAATACAGATATAACACTAACAACTAGTGTAAAAAAAGAGGGAGCAAAGTAAACCGTGTTCAAAAGAGTATGCACACTCTCTCCCATGAAAAACCTCCGCAATGCAACAACCACTCACTGAGTAAACAACTATGATTGGTGGGGGTAAAGTCAAGTATGTCGATTTAGCTGTTAACCACAAACCTTTCGTAAGCTAACCACGACAGATGGGACAAAAACACAACTTTGACATGACTGTCGTGTAACCACCCAAGTCCACTACTCATGTAAGTCCAAGATGACATAGATCATGAGTTAGGGCACAAGAGTAAAAGTAATAGATCAGATCAAAAATATCTTAGTTTAAGTAGTCGAAAACATCCATGACTACCTCGAATTTTCTCCGGATATGGGAAACCAACAGAAATCCTCTTTTTCTAACCAATCTCCGAGAAATTCCCTCATAAAATTAATACAAGAAACCAACTCGATTGATCAACCCTACCTGTCCTCTCATATTAACCCTATGTCTAAACGTAAAGGCTCGAGCACCAACCATACATCCTACAACATTGTTACACAATACTAGAATCTACATCAGTGCACATGAGGACTATACGTAGGCCAATCAACGCCAACTGTGGTTGCTACGGTCTAGACTTCTACTTGGGGATCCAAGGGTACATTCCCATCCCTTGCAGTCGCTAACTCCAACTACCCACGTAACACAGAAGCTCCATCTGTGTGCAAGGCAAACCCCTCCATGGGAGCTACATCCATGGGAAATACAAAGCTCTTGCGGAAATCTTTGTCTACCAAGATTTAAATCAGATTCATCAGATCTGAATACATGATAGATTATAAATTGTTATTCTACTTGATATAAGGTGTTATTCTACTTGAAATACTCACTGCAAGTTATTCCTTTATTTGATTTCATATAGGACCTAAATTTCATCATATGTTTACTAATAGATAGAATTTATGTTAACTAATGATGTCTTAGATGTCCTACCCATATCTATCATATTTGCCTTTATTTTTCTCTATTTAAATGACAATAGGATCCAATTAGACAAGAAATGATCAATCATGCACTTTGGTTGATAAAATCAGTGCTAATTGATCATACATTTTATCTGATCGGTCGATCAATCAAATGACATGATCGATCTGTCAATTACTTGATCAAGCACCCTGTCGATAGCATGAGAAAATCGTGTCAAAGCTTTGTTACAGATTCATGAACTAATATATGGGAGTGATCACCATTCCACTCTGATCAATCTGAGATAAAGATCATAATTTTCTGACATGCCATGCTCCAGGAAACCAAGGAAAAATGACGATAAAATTTGATAACATGCATTACACATGTTAATTACAATGCAAAATCTCTTTGATTTCTCTCATATAGTCCGGAACCCTCGGAGCAGGGATTTCGAAGACAATATAGAAAGCTACTTACCACTATACTCACACTAGGCCAGGCGCCAACCCCCGGAAGAATCGGAGGACCTTTAGTACCATACCCTAGCCCCTTTCCAGCAGCCACGGAAAGCAGCTTTATATATCGCGACTCGTCAAGCGCGGGGTCAGAAAGGATCCCATATATGTAGGTGGGAACAGGGGAAGGGGGCGGATTTATCCCCATGGGAGAAAAAGAACATATATGTGACCTAATAGCAAGGCAGGGTGCAAAGGTCAATATCCTCGAGGACGTTCTCATGGATTCCTCCTCCCACTCGAAAAACATCAATTTCAGGGAGCATCACATAAATGCGAGAATGGGGATGACCTTGACATGCTCTCTACTGTGGTGCCTTCAAATAGCCTATCGTTCACCGGAAAATGTTGCCGACAGCTCTTCGATGAGGTTCTAGCAAATAGTTTATCCACTTAGGCCTTACATAGGCTCGGATATGTATTCGTTTCCTAATCCAAATTGCCATAAACTGTCTTAAAACATGTGTAACTTTCTCATACGATATCTGATTTCAATGTTCCTGGATTCATTGGAAAGGTCTCGACGAGTACTACAAGATAGAGCGTCTAATTTGGATGTCAGATCAGGTCTGAAATTAATATTCAGTGAAATATAATACTTATATGTCTTACAACTAATGAGTATAACCTTAATCACAGAAAGGGACCTAATCAATCATGCAAACTTAAATATGCTTTATTTCATATATTAAATGTTATAATTGCAATATCGTTTATTGCTAAGTGGCTCGACAAGGGCTTGCATGTCCAACCAGGAGATAATGAAAATATATTGTTTTCATCTTGGAAATCTACTAATCACTCATACGATGAAAAGTTTCTCATAATTCAAAATTTTATCTATGGATCAACACCCTATGAAATTCACATGATCAGGATTTATATGGATATAAAGTTTGAGCTTTTTGGGTTAGTCATGAACTTGAAAGTTTAATACTTATATTCAATCTTTATAAACAAGATGACAACCATCACATTCAAGGAAAAGATAGATTCCGGATAACCTACCATACCAAAAATTTTGAGACTCCAATCCTTTCACTCCTTTATGTTGTGATCTACTAGCAAGCACAATAATGGTTTTAGGCTTTTTAGGGTTTGGTTGAGTAAAGGGTCCATTCTATCTTCATCGTTGTCAGCTTGTATTCTGAGTCATGTGAGTCATGTCTCTTCAAGGGTATACATGCTAACTCCCTAGGTAGCAAACCCTTACTTTCCCAAGTAAGACAACAATTCAGCTTTGCCTTCGTGTGTATCTTTGCGGTGTGAGAATTTGGCTGCACACAAGATCGTTCTCTAAAGGAATCATCTCAACTACACAGATTATCGCTCTCATTTCTACCCACCCAAATGATATCCCCATGTAAACACACGCGCTCAAAACCTTCTAACCGTACAACTATCCATGGTCTTCAGATTCTTAAGCACCCCTCATACCACCTATTAGCAAATCGCCCTATGAAAACACAATGCCTTCAATGCCTTAGAATAGGAGACACCAACCACTTTTGCGAATCCCTTACATGACTTTATTGCAATTCTACCATTTTGTTGCGAGGTATCCCTCATCTTTTCCATCCAAGTTAAAATCCCCCCCCCCCCCAAATTCAACAACCTGCGAGCATCAATGGTCCATCTCTAGTCATGGATTCACATCCTATGAGTTCCACTGCACACCTATCTTCTTCTATCCTAATCGACCTTCCAAACCACCCATCATCCAACACTACACTCGCACCTCAAGTCCTTAGGCTACCCATGCGCGACATTCCCGTGACCATCCTGACATGATAGGTTAGGTCATAGCCCAATTTGGCATACAAAACTATGTAATGAAGCCCTTACTACAAAAATCCATCCTTTTCACTACTTGATTATGGAATTCTCAAGGGACATTCCCTCCATGTAATAGGCCAAGTATCTACTAGCAGTCAAAGTACGGTCTGATGCATTTTGATTCTTCTGGATGACATCAAAGAGATAGGTGGTGGCATAGGTTTCCATCCAAAGAAAAATACAAAGATCTACCTCCTACCTCTTTGAAAGCCATTGAAGGGTCTAAGATATGGTTATACAAGTGGTCCTCTTCTTTTGGTTCAATGCGAGTGGAGAAAGTTAGGGGTGCCAGATATTTTGTATATGTTAGAATAATTATGTTATTTAGTTTTTTAATTGTCCTGTCTTTGTAAATTACCCATAGAGCTTTTCTCCTATATAAGAGAGCTCTAGGGTTTGATGGAAGGTTATCTCTGATTTTTTCCTCAACATGGTATCAGAGCGACGGTCCTAGACCGGAGTTCTCGAAACCCTAACCCTACCCTACCCCACCCGCCAGCCTCTCTCTTTCTTCGATCGGCGCCGCCTCCATCCCTCTTCCGCCGCACGCGCGGCTGTGCCCCTGCTCGCGTGCCTCCCGCGTGTGAAGCCTTGCGCGCCTCCTTGCACGTGCGCCCGAAACCTCCTTGCGCGCCTGAAGCCTTGTGCGCCTCCTTGCGCGCCTGAAGCCTTACGCGCCTTCTTGCCTGGAGCCTAAAGCTTGCGCGCGCGCCATCCAGCGCGTAAGTCTTCTGTGCGTGTGAACGTGCCCCTGGCTTGCCCTCTGTGTGCGAGAACCATTCACGCGTAACTGAGGGTGCGCATGTGATTACCAGTTCCTGTTTGCCCTATCAGCAACAGCGGTTCCGTCCGAGGCATGGAGGGCGTTGTGGTTTGAGTCTACGTTCACAACGGCCTTCCTATATGTTCACGTAGTGTAACCCCAGTTGCAGAATATTGTTGTCATCATGTCAGACAACAAAGTTGATCTTCCGTCTCTGGGTGCCTTTAAAGGTCCAGCACCCATTGTGAAAATGGACGGCACGAACTATGAACTGTGGGCCATGCAGTTCATGAGTCTTATGCAATGTAATGGCAAGAAGCATATCCTCACACAAGAGGAACCTGTTGAGAAGACTGGGGTTAACGCCTCATGGGAGGCTGACGATGCATATGCACGTGTATGGTTATCAGGTACCGTGTCCATGGAGATAACCAACGACATTCTGAGTCAACCCACTGCGAAGGCTATGTGGGATATCCTAGCTGCCACATATTCTCCGGCCAAGAACGAGTCCAAGATCTTACAACTCCAGCATGACATTTTCACTATGAAACAGAATGGTCGTCCTCTTCATACCCTGTATACCTCTCTGAGGGGTATGTTTGAGAAGCTACACAGGTACATTCCGTTGACAGCCACACCAGAACAACTAAAGGAATATAGGGACTCAGTGATGACAGGGGTATTTCTAGCCGCCCTTGATCAGGAGTATGACGCCGCCAGAGCACAGATTCTTACAGATGCTACCATACCTCCTATGGAAGAAGCCTATCGCAGGTTGAGCAGACTCTCCATATCTCATGGTAGATCTCAGACGTCCTCAGCCATGGCAGCATCTCGTGGCAGGGGAGGATCTCCACAGTTTCGAGCTAGAGGTGGTCGTGGCAGAGGAGGAGGTTACAGACCTCCTCGACAACCGTGCACTTACTGTCGCAGGCCTGGTCACACTGAGGAAACATGCTATTCTAAGCATGGGTTTCCTACTACTACAGCACGTGTGGAGGAGCAGACTCAGCAGGATGGGGGTTCTTCCCATGTCCCGGATCAGAGGTTCGAGGAGTTAGTGGCGCGGCTTAGAGAGATCATGCCAGGTCAGGGGCCAGCAAGTACATCATGGTCTTCGGAGATAGCTGGTTCAGCATCAGCATCCACGTCAGGTACAACATATGCCCTTACTAGTTGTTACAGAACATATCTATCAGAATGGATCATGGATTCAGGAGCATCTCATCATTTATGTGGTGATAAAAAGCAATTTGATGGTTTTAATGCAACTCAGACAGGACGATCTGTGGTGATAGCTGATGGGACACACTCTCCCATTACTGGTCAGGGGGAAGTGCAGTTGACCCCTGCGATACGGCTTCAGAATGTTCTTTATGCTCCGGATTTTTCAATGAATTTACTGTCAATTAGTCAAATCACTAAAGATTTAAATTGTCGTGCCATATTTGACCCATCTGCTCTTGTGTTTCAGGACATCCTAACGGGCAGAGTGATTGGAACTGGCCGTGAGCAAGGGGGTCTCTATAGATTGGTGCAGTCTCTTTATGCTGGTGTCTCTTCTGTTAGTGCTGGATCTGTCTCTCCTTACACATGGCATCTCTGCTTTGATCATCGTCCGTTGCAAAAGATGGTCCATATCCTTCCACAGATTTCTCCCAGGTCTACTTTTCAATGCGAGGCGTGCCAGCTTGGGAAACATCACCGGTCGTCATTTCAGAGTCGTCTAGGTCCAAGTCGTCATGGTCTGTTTGAGTTACTTCATTTTGATATGTGGGGTCCCAGTCGTGTCCCTGATCTTCAAAGGCACAAGTTTTATCTTGTTGCTGTCGACGATTTTTCTAGGTTATCTTGGGTATTCCTTCTTAAAAATAAATCTGATGCTGGACATGTTATTCAATCTTTTATTATTGAAATAAAAATATTTTCCCTGCTAGAGTGAAGTATATACGGTCTGACAATGCCCTAGAATTGTGTAGTACCCAACTTTCTAAGTTCCTTATGTCTCATGGGATCGTGCATCAGACGTCTTGTGCATATACCTCCCAACAGAATGGGGTGGCTGAACGGAAACATCATCATTTGTTGGATATGACCAGAACCCTTTTGATTCAGAGCCGTGCCCCTCACTCCTATTGGGGGGATGCAGTTCTAACTGCTTGCTATCTGGTTAACTGTATGCCTTCCACAGTGTTAGGAGAGAAGATCCCGTTCTTGACTGCGTTTCCTGAGACAGATCTTTTCTCCCTAACACCACGTGTTTTTGGGTCCGTTGCGTTTGTTCATTGCTTCTCTCCTGATATGCTGTCAAATGCGTGTTTGTAGGTTATTCCAAAACCCCAAAAGGTTATCGATGTTTTGATCCAGTTAGACGACGGTACTATGTTAGTGCAGATGTCACCATCTTTGAGTCCATTATGTACTTTTCTCCTATAGGTGACAGACTCACTCACTCAGAGGAAGGAAATGATATCTATGTGCCTTCTCCTCCTCCTTCTGGTCCGTGCTCTACTCCAACACCACCACCACCACCACTACGACATACTCCACTACCACCACCGCCACCACCAGCTACTATTTTTTATCCTCAAGTCTATCATCGTCGGCCCTCTGCTCATGTGCCTCCTCTATCATCCAGCACACCCGAGGTATGTACTGATCATTTGAGTTCTTTTGATGGCACGGGTGATTTGCATGCGCAGATGAATGTACAGGGTACAGATGGTACTTCTACTCCTCCAGTTGATGACCTAGATATCCCTATTGCACATCGAAGGCAGAAGCGTGCGCGGACGATGAATCCCAAATATGGGATAGAGTTTGGATCTCAGGCCTCGTTGGAGCGTTTATCTCTGGACTTTCGCCAGTTTGTTGTTGGGCTATCGGCAGTACAGATCCCCCGGTCATATCAGGAGGTACTACAGAGTAGTCCGTGGCGTTTAGCTATGGAGGAGGAGATGTCGGCGTTGCAATCGCGTGGTACATGGACTATTGTGCATCCTCCACCAGGTGCGTCAATAGTGGGCAGCAAATGGGTCTTTACTGTTAAGCATCGGGCTGATGGTACGGTTGATAGATACAAAGCCAGGTTGGTTGCTCGTGGGTTCACCCAAACATATGGGGTGGACTATCAGGAGACGTTTTCTCCAGTAGCACGTCATTCTACCTTACGGATTCTCATTGCAGTTGCTGTTGTCCGTGACTGGTCCCTATTTCAGTTGGATGTCAAGAACGCTTTCTTGTATGGTGACTTGCAGGAAGAGGTTTATATGCAACAGCCACCAGGGTTTGCTGCTGAGGGGGAGTCCAGTATGGTGTGCCATCTTCATAAGGCCATATATGGCCTGAAGCAGAGTCCACGGGCTTGGTTTCAGAAGCTCTCAGAGTTGATTGAAACAAAGGGCTTCGTCAGATCTACAACAGATCATACTCTCTTTGTAAAGAGAGGTCAGCTAGGTACTGTGATCATCTTAGTATATGTTGATGATATTGTTATCACAGGCAGTGATGAACAGGGCATTCAAGCAACCAAGGATTTTCTTAGTGAGCAGTTTGTTACGAAGAATCTGGGTAAACTTCGTTATTTTTTGAGATTGGAGTTTGCACGAAATGCACAAGGCATGGTAATGACACAAAGGAAGTATGTTACTGATCTGTTATCTGAGACAGGTATGGCAGGATGTAGACCAGCTACCACTCCTATGGATCCTAATGTTAAACTTTATGATGATGACTCTGAGGAGGTGGACACGAGACGATATAGAGAGCTCGTGGGAAAGTTATTGTATTTTACTATTACCCGATTGGATATAGCCTTTGCGGTGAATAGGGTAAGTCAATTCATGGAGCAACCCAGGCAGGCTCACATGAATGCTGTTTTTATGATTTTGAGATATCTGAAGTCAACTCCAGGTGCTGGTCTTCTGTTTAGAAGAGATACCTCTATATATCTGTCATAGGTTGTGCTAATGCAGACTATGCTGGGTGCCCTAATGATAGAAAGTCTACCTCAGGCTTTATTGTATTTGTTGGCAGTTCACCAGAAGTTTGGAAGAGTAAGAAACAGACTGTCGTGGCTCGATCCAGTGCAGAGTCAGAATATAGGGCAATGGCCCAAGGTAGTGCTGAGATGATGTGGGTTAAATCTGTTTTGACTGATTTAACTATTGAAGTACCTCTTCCTATGCATCTGAAATGTGATAATCAGGCAGCCTTGTTTATAGCCAATAATCCAGCCTTCCATGAGAGGACAAAGCACATTGAAGTGGATTGTCATTTTACAAGGGACTTGATTCAAAAAAGGCTTATTTCGACTTCTTATGTATCATCAGGAGAGCAGATTGCAGACATGTTTACCAAGGCTCTTGCTAGGGGTCCTTTTCATCTCCGTTGTTCCAAGCTGAGCATGATAGATATATATGCTCCAGCTTGAGGGGGAGTGTTAGAATAATTATGTTATTTAGTTTTATAATTGTCCTGTCTTTGTAAATTACCCATAGAGCTTTTTTCCTATATAAGAGAGCTCTAGGGTTTGATGAAAGGTTATCTCTGATTTTTCCCTCAACAGTATACATGAGTGGCAATCTTACGATTTGGAGATGCAAATATTAGTTTAGTTATGCAGGGTCAAGTGCTAAAGACGAGAACACAGTTATTGTGATGGGTGTTGCAAAGATGTTTTTTAAGATAAAATTAACATTCAAGTAGCTCTTACCTATGAAGTTATTCTATGGCAACAAGATAGCTATAGACTTTTCCAACAATCTTATGCATGGTAAAACAAAGCATGTTAAGATTGATTATTACTTTATCTGAGAGAGAATTGAGCGTTGCTTTATCTAAGAGAGAATTGACTCTAAACAGCTTGTATTATCATATATATAGACAAAAGAACAAGTTACTAATGCCTTCACCTGGGGGACTACCAACGACCAATTTTGAGACTGGGCATGTACACAGCCTCTATGCCCAATTTCAAGGGAAGTGTTGAGTTTCTTGTTAAGTGGTTAAATCAACCGTTGGTGAGGGTCCATCTTACCATGTGGACTAATATTCAGAAATCACACTATTTATCTTAAGAAAGGAAAGAAAAAACCATAAACACCAAAGCTGAAGGGATGTTCCTCCCGTGGTTTTTTTTAGTTTTTTAACAGTAGGCCTGCTAATTTCGAGGGTCTGGAACATCCTCCTTAGGATTCGAACCCAGGTCCTTTAAGGTGGAGGCGCGCTGCACTACCACTAGACCACTCCTTGGGTTCGGATTTTTCCATTTGCAAGAAGGAAATCCAGGTAAATCTCTGTCCACTCGTGCATGTTGCTGTCAAGATCATATCAAACCACTACTCATAGATGTTGCCTACATCCAACCTTTTCACCTCCCGAGGCTAAGTAGTTCAAGGACCTTATCACTTATCACATTGTTTACAACAAATCCTCAATGGATCTCACTCATATACCTATATAGAGTCACCATCTAACATCTGAATCAGATTCCTTTATTCATATTATATAGGCTAGATTATAGCTGTATTATCCTCATCTCGCAGTCAGTCTTGTATCCTAAGTTGCTACCATCATCCACTCGGATATGTCCAAGCTCTATATGGATTTAATGCAAAAACCCTCCAATAGGGACTGTAAAAAACAGTACCAGGTAAATCTCCCATCAACTCAAGAGGCTAGGGATCCTTCTCTGTTACTTAAGAAAAACAAAGATGAGTGGAGCCAAGATTAACCAGATCCTCAAACATGCCTGGTTTAATCTGGACAACAGCAAATTTTCCTCTTCTGAAGTTAGCATCTCCAAGAGGAATAGTTGCATGCAGACTTCATATAAAACTAATCTTTTAAACTTAAATAAATAAGGACAAGACAACTGAACAAACCACAACAGGCTAATCGCAAAGGATTTACCAAAATAATACCATGGAGATAGCAGGCTAACGTAGATTTTATATAAATAGAATAAGCATTCATAGCTACTGCTTCTGTTCGTAAAATAGGTAGTTGGGGCTGCTACTTAATAATCGCTTCTATATAGTGATATACGATAGCAGAGAAGTGCCCCTTGAAAATGTTACCGGATGAACAGCTTGACAAAATTACATCTAAAACATAATCAAGGGCAGACCTTAACAAGGATGATATTGGTTTTTTCATTAACAAGATGCAAAATACTACTACAAAGGCGTAGGTGTAGCACGATGATGAATGTCAAGTAAAACCTGCATGCATACCAGGAAAAGTCGTCTCTAATTTTCTTGTTTGTCCTGCTTTGATATATTACACAACCACCTTTATATTGCTTTTGACATCGTCTTCAAAATTACTCGACTATATACAAACAACACGACCTGGATTGTCAGTCTTTTCTAACTGTATATACAGAACTTGTCTACAGGAATGATCCGAAGCTGCTCGAGATGACATTGGAAGGTTGAAGACAATGAAAACTAACCTTCCTCATTCTGATCCTAGCATGGTAGAAGTTAAATCCTGAGATTTTACACCATAAATAAGAAAACAGATACAACTAAATCTACTTTAGATGAGGGAGCAATGAAAATACCTTATCCAGGCCCTCCAAAGATGGGTCTCATGTAAGCATCATCGAATCTCCGCCAATATGCATGTATTGTGTGAGCTGGTCTTTCTAAAAGCAGAGAGAGGCTACTTTGCACTTGGAGCAGGGTGCTCGCGGTAGAGTCATCAGGGGAGAGGAAAGGTAGTGTCACATCATCTTTTGGAGACTCGTTTGAGCGTGGGTGATTATGGTGGGTGTGATGGGGAAGAAGGTATTTTATAAGTGGTTTTGTCAGCAAGCCAAAAACCTGAAATGTAAAATAACAGAAGTAATTGTCCACAAAAAAGAGAATGAATAATAACAGTAAAGCACCCCCACCCACCCACACGCATTCCCCCTTCCTCCACACTCATTCAGAGACACATTGAAATGAGTAATGCTTTCTAATAAGGTCTTGTCCTTTTTCAGTTTCAAAAGATCCATCCTCTTTTCACTATGCACATGCATTCCCATGTGCGCGCTCCACATACAATCTAATGGGAGATGATCTCTGGTGAGATGTTGTCCTTTTTTACTCAAAAAATCCATCCCATTTTCACTAGGAATTTACATGATAAATGACTTACACATCTCACGCACATGAATAAGCACTGTCAATACATTAATTTTATACAAAATATCCATATTTTTATATTACAATTAAGCACTCCTAAATGCAAGTACTGATCATGTAGTACATTATACATCGCATTTTTACAAAACAATCGTCAAACGAGCTCTTATAATTACAGGTTATTTTAAACATAAAAAGTGCAGTTCATTGTAAAATTCTCCTATATAGATAGGGGAGTTCTTCATGGAGGTATATATTTTGGCTCTAGAAAAGCCATTTATTTCGACTATTCTTGAAACCCTAACCTAAGGGTATTTTGGTCGACTCATTATTTTTCCCGTTGATGCCCCCTGATGAATATACAATTAATTGCTTTACCTGCTGAAAATAAGACTTTGTTCCCAAGTAATTAGTTGCATTTAAGTGTTTAAACTGCATAATTCACATTCATGCACATGTAAACATTTAGCATACATTAGCATGTATTTTACATAAAATAAATAGTTCAAATTATTTGTAAATATTCACCTACGAAAGCCAAACTTCACCAATTTTCAATAAATACATACTAACCCTTTTGACCTAATTATTCTTCCAACCTGTATAAAAAATGTACAGAATACAAAAAATATAAAGTAAATTATATCTTCAACAAACTCTTAGATCTTGAACTGTCGTATCACGTACGAACTCCAATTTAACAAAAATCATTCTCAAAGTTTAAGTTATAAATTTATCTATCAAATGATAGTGATTTCATTAAAACTTGTTTGCAAAATAACGATTTTGGAACCTAACTGAACTTTGTAAACAATCACTAACTTCATTATTTCATATACATAATTAACCTATTTTAATTTATTTCTTCTTCATTTATTTCCTTGTTTTGCGTTTTAATAAAACATATAAAAATAAAAAATAAAAATCAGAGTATGATGTAATTATACAATATGTAATGTTTTCTTCTTTATTTTTATTTCACCTTTTATTTAATATTAAAAATTTCAAGAAATTAGATTAGTATTTTACTTCTACTATTATATTATTTTCCCACTCCAAATAATATTATATTTCGTATGAAAGCAAGTTTTAGCATAACAATTTTTTATGCGAAGCAAAACCATAAACTCAAGGAAACAATTTCCAAACATTGTTATTTATATTCTCATGAATATTAGGAAGAGATTATGGTTACCTCTTGAAGCGTGAGTCTCTAAAAGAAGAGATCTCCCGAATGAAGTCCAATCCGAGGACTCTCCTCCCACGAGCACGATGATGAGTCACGTAGCTTCCCAAAAACTTTGATATCTACTTCTTCTTGATGTTGTCCAAGTGAGGAGGAGATCAAGATGATCTCGATCTCTTGATTTCGTCTCCACAAAATCAAGCCCTCTTGCACGTATGCAAAGCACAATGAAGAAGATCTTTTCTCTCATGGGGCCACACCTATGAAGAGAATATGGAGGCTTGATGATGGTGTATAGGGATGTCGGGGAGAAGGGTAGAATGTGTACTTGGGAGTCTTCAACACTCAAGAATTCTCTCTCAATATTCAAGGCAACTCAAGCTTAATGCAAAAGGAGTTCATGTGTTGAAAGAGAGAGTCGTGTCCTCTCTTTTATACAAGTCATGGACACCCCCTTAAAGGGCACGTCTACCATGAGAGCGCTTAGATAAAGGGCACGTCTACCATGAGAGCGCTTAGATGATCATTCAAGGGCTATGATCATATCCTAGTCCTATTAGGATTGAGAGATAAGTTGCCTCTCAATATATCATCAAAATTAAATTAGCAACAAACAATAAAATAGGAAAGTCTTAATTATACTAGGAGTCGAGGTGGACGACCAAGCTTCTCAAGCCTAGGCGTCCACCTTGTCCTAATTCATGTCCTATTTGTTGTTTGTTAGTTGTTGCATTATCTTCATGATAATTCAATTAGTATAATTGGGAAATTTGTGAGAGTTACCCATAACTTATGATTCTTCGTTCATAAACCTAATGTAAAATGTAAAGCTAATTAACATTTAATTTTTCAATGTTCATTTACATGTATACCTTTAAATGATATATAAGTCGTATTCATATACAAATATATTAATATTAATTATTGTCTCCAACATTTATATTAATTAAATATACATGATGTGGATCATATCCACAAAATCATGGATATACACATATCCATGATAATAACAATTATTATCATATTATTAATATCATTAAGTACACGTCCTAATCCAATTAGGATACATGAGTAGAAATCTCAGATACTTGGAGATAATATCGGGAAGAACATATTATCCATGTATAGTGAATTGAAACTTGGATAACTTTCCAATTTCAGAGTTTATACCACTTCTGATGAAACGTAATGTACTCTATCTTTGAGCTCGAGCTGAAATGATTCACATTCCATATGAGTTCAACAAAACACTTTACACTCTTTATGAGCTCAATAAATGACTACACCGATGAATTCAGCTTCCTACTCCATTTCTAATCATAGTCCAAACTATTTGGAACTTAGAAATGAGCTTAATGAGTGAGTTTATCTCTATTTTCATTACCATTTCTATTTCCAACATTTGGACAATGACATTGGAATTGGATGTTGGAGTCTAATGAAATGAGATCCAATCCAATTAATTCTCATATCATAAAATCAAGAAATGGAGTCACTAAAATCTATCTAATTTCATCATTCCCTCGGAGTGGAAGTGTCACGATAGATGATCTCTTAAGATAGATTTACCTAGAGTATTTTCTTCATACTCATTAATCCTTCATACTAGAAGACTTTGATATATCCGAAGTTTAAACCCTAGTTTGACTATCTTTTTCAGTACATATCAATAGATTTCTCATTCGATAATTGAGCGACCATACTAATCATATACTTTCCAAAAATATATATTAATATCTCAAATCTGTGTATTATTTCATGAACACGACGACCATGCATGAAATTCTTTGGAGGGTCTTCTGTCTCAATAGTTGATCTTGTAATATTTAGAAGAACTGCAGACTAGCTCTACACTCACTTCAGCCTAGACTCAGATTCCCAAGTCTCTATTCCATCCTCATTCCCAAGCCTCTGATTGCTCTATCCTTTCTCTCCTTTATCTAATCGAGCCATTTCTCTCTATAAATGTTATGCTGACGAGAAAAGTCTCGAAGGGTTCAAGTTTTCTACCTCCGGCTTTTGAGGAGGTGCGTCTGACATAGCTGGAAAAGTGTTCTCACCTGACCTTGCACGTTATGACCACAAATATCTCATGAGTGAGTTCCATCTCTCGGTTCATCAAGTACGAGCTTGTATGATTCTTTTGAGAGATCATACTTATCATATATCCTCATATGCACGCCAACTCGTCGATATATAAACCTTGGTTAGGTCTTAAAACTAATGATATGTATAATGTTCACATTCAAGCATATAGATGTATATATGTCTTTGGTCCAAGGATGTGTGCCTCACCATGACATTTGTGATTCAAGTCTTAGTTTATCTTGACCTCATCAAGTCAACTCTTTGACTTGATTATTCTGACACCTCTGAATCTCTATTCTTATGCAGAAGATCTGCATCAAGAAGCCGGTCGAAAACCTGTCTTTAGAGAAAGATTGCCATTTCTTTCTCAAACTGGAGATCATTATTAGATCTCACATGTTAATGTTAATTGCGTCACCCCAACTGCATGGTATTCAATATGACCATGGTACATAACCCTATTTGTACAAAGGGACCTATCATTAAGTGCATTCACAAACAATCATTTCAAATGGACATAAAAATATCATGACCTTTATTGCATTAATGGGTCGCCAATGACTTACAAGTCCAACAATCTCTCATTAGCCCTCAGAGCCATTCATGTATAATTCTTAAACCCATACTTATTGTGCTAATTGTTGACTATTTTATCGAATCGCCAGGTAAGTTGATTAGTCACTGTCAACAGTGACTCTACAAGTTTTGTTACGAACATGCATATCTCGTGCAAACAGTAACTGCATCCAATGTAGTTGTTGCATCTTATGTAGTCACTACTCGATATTGTCAAAACAGATGTATTTTGAATCTGGTTAGTCTTAGCTCACATCACTACTGTTCAACAAGAACAAGAACCCTAAAGTTGGCTTCCTATATCCACATAAGATTGGAAGTCCGAATTTGTGTTCCCTAAGACTTGGAGATCATTATCTCCATAATCCAAGATATAGTCTTGAGTTATTCTTAAGTATTTGAAATGTATTTCACTGCGGTATAGTGTTTCTCTCCATAGCATGATTGGTAACGACTTACCACTCCCATTGTATGGTAGATGTTTGGTCTTGTACACATCATGGCATACATCTAGCTTCCTATAACCAATGCATAAGGGCATCTCGTCACGGATTTCTTTTCCTCAACAGTTTGAGGGACGGTCCCTTTAGATAGATGAATATCATATCTTAAAGGAAGGAAGGAAAGCTTTCTTGGCATTATCCATCTTGTTTCTTTCCAAGATCTTCTTAGTATACCATTGTTGTGATAGTCATGATACCCTCTTTTCTCTGTTTCTAAACAACTTCAAACCCAAGATGTGAGAGGCTCTCCGAGATCTTTCATCTTAAAAGTATAGGACAACAAGACCTTAACAGTGATCATCATCCCAATATCATTCCCAATTATAAGGATTCCATCTACATAAAGTACAATAAACACGATGGCGCTCCCACAAAGCTTCTTGTATACACATGGTTCATCCGAATTCTGAACGAAGTCATAACTCTTTATGGTCTCATTAGATAGGATGTTCCAACTAAGAGAAGCTTGCTTGAGCCCATAGATGAATTTCCTCAGCCTGCACACTTTGTCTCATCAAATATGAGGCCCTGGATCACCCCACTACATATTCTCTTAGAGGTATTCATTGAGGAATGCTATCTTGATATCCATCAACCAAATGTTATAGTAAGGATATACAATTATAGCTAGCAACGCCCCGATGGATTAAAGCATAGCTAGAGAGAATGTTTCATTGTAATTGATGCCTTTTATGTGTACCCCTTAGCTACGAGTCATGCTTTGAACGTTTCTACCTTCCCATCAGATCTCCTTTTTACCTTGAAGATACATTTGCACCCAATGGATTTGACCCCTTTAGGTGGATCTTCAAGGTTCCATACACCATTCTTGTGCATAGAGTCTATCTTAGGCTTCATTGATAGCATTCAATTATCCATGTCATGATCTCCCAATGCCTCATCATAGAAAGTTGGATCATTATCATATTCTTCCGATACAAAGAATCCGTACTTTTCAGGTTGTCTTATATCACTAAAACTCTTTTTAGGAGGTGCAATCACATCATTTTCTATTATCTCTTTAGTTTCTAATTTAGGAACTTCATCGGTCCCACTAAACTTAATTAATTCCTTAACTTCATTATAGTCTTGACTTTTAAGGAATTCATCTTCTAGAAAATTCACATCTCTAGATCAAATATCTTTTGAGTCTCTAGATCATAAAGTTGGTATTCAATACCATTCTTTACGTATCTAATCAAGTAGTACTCTCTAGTGTGAGGTTCCAACTTTCTTGCATCCATGTTTTTAGCATGAAACTAACAATCCCAAATCCCAAAGTGTCGTACACGGCTTGGTACCGTACCAAAACTCATGAGAGGTTTTAGGTATAAATTTAGATGGAATCTTGTTTAGGACATATGTTGCAGTCTCTACTGCATGTCCCCAAAACTAAGAGGTAAGTTCGCTTTACTTATCATTGATCTTACCACGTCCAACATAGTTCTATTGTGTCTCTCTATAAGTCCATTGAGTTTAGGACTATTGTTGAAATCAACTTATGTCGGTCTAGATATTTGACGAATCAGACACTCAAGTCATTGTGCGACCGAACCACAAATCGAACTTCAAACAAGCCAAACCCACAATAAATGAATCAAGAAATGTGTAACATGTGCGAGTTAGAAGATTTATTTCAACTCTACAAAAATTTTATAGGCGCAAGTGTGTAGACTGTCGAACCACTGAGAATGCAAAACGAGGGTAGATACAAAAATGGGTCAATTAATTGTTTCTAATTAATGAAGTATTTTTTGTTTGTTTTTTGGGTTTCTAATTAATATGTATTTTTTACAGTCTTAAATTTATTTTATAATTTTTATGTGTTTTTAATTTTGCAAATATTTTTAATTAATTTCTAAAATAATTATAAAGTAATATAGGTGAAAGATATAAAGTGAGGTACAAAGGGTATTTTTTGTATTTTAAAAAACGTTAAATCAAGTCAAAATAAAAAAAGGTGGTATTTTTGGATTATATATTTTTATATGTTGTTGGTATTTTTTAGAGTGATTTTTTAATTTTTATGGATTTATATAATTAGAAATAAACAAAATAGTGCATAATCTAAATTTAGAATATTAATTAGGACTAAAAAATATTTAACAAACATTCAGATTGGGCCCACAATCAATTTTAATATAAACTAGATAAAACAAATAAAATTCATAAGCTTAAAATACAATTTTTGGATTTTTTTTATATAAATTTATATGATTTTAATAAGTTTTCAGTGTTATGCAATTTTTAAGGTTTCTACTTTGTAATTTTTCGTGAGTTTGGGATATGTGTTAAAATACAGTTAAATATAAGTAATTTTTTTTTGGATTTTTTGGGTGCATATTTCAATTTTTATGATTTTTAAAAGTCAAAATAGTGCAATAAAGCATGCTTTTGTATTTTTATAAATAAGAAAATAGTTTTCAATACCCTAATAAAAATATATATGATAGAATGTAGCTCCAGGTATTTAAAATAATTTTTCTATAATTTTAGATAACAAGAAGTAATTAAAACAAATAAAACAAACACACACTAAAATACACAAGCACATGAACCTAATTTAAATTTTTAGGAACTTTTCATGCAATTCAGAACAATATGCCAAAGTCCAGGGGTCCAAGCAACAATTTATCCAATTAAATTCAATTTAAACAACACTGGAAAGGACCATTTAGTAATTAATACAAACATTCCATGCATTTTAGAACATTTAAAACTTATACAGGTGTGAAACATGCAATTTCCCAAATTAATATCCAATTTAATACGTGGAAAGGATTGAAATGAAGAGATGCATTCATCATAGCCCTAGAGCTCTCTTATATAGAAGAAAATCTCTATGGGAAAATTACATAGATAGCCGAAAGAAATAGAAAATTACAAGATAACAAATAACGAGATATAAATATCTCAACACTCTCCCTCAAGCTGGAGCATAAATATATATCATGCTCAACTTGGAGCAGCAACGGTGAAACGGTCCCTTTGCAAGAGCTTTGGTGAACATGTCAGCAATCTGATCGCCTGAAGCAACATGAGAAGTGAATATAAACCCCTTTTGAATCAAATCACGAATGTAGTGGCAGTCAACCTCAATGTGCTTCGTTCTTTCATGAAAAGCATGATTATTATTAGCTATAAATAGCGCAGCTTGAAAATCACATTTTAGGTGCATAGAAAGAGGCACCTCAATAGTTAGGTCAGTCATAACAGACTTGACCCACATCATTTCCATGCTTCCTTGGGTCATGGCCCTATACTCCAATTCAACGCTGGATCTGACCACAACCGTCTGTTTCTTGCTCTTCCATGAAACCAATGAGCTGCCCACAAACACAGTGAAGCCTGAAGTTGACTTCCTATCCTTGGGACGCCCAACATAGTCTGCATCCGCATATCCTGACACTGCAAGGGTTGTGTCTCACCTGAATGCAAGACATGCACCTGGAGAAGACTTGAGATACCTCAAGATCATGTTAACTGTAAATTGGCTAACCCTGCTGACAACAAACGATATATCAGGCCTGGTAATAGTGACATAAAATAGCTTCCCTACCAGCTCTCTGTAATGTCTCTTATCCACCTCCGCAGAGTCATCATCATATATCTGAGCATTGGAATCCATTGGAGTAGTAGCATGTCTACATCCTGTCATATCCGTCTCAGATAGAAGATCAATGATGTATTTCCTTTGCGTCATTACCATTCCCTTCTTGTTTCTTGCAAATTCCAGTCCAAGAAAATACCTCAGCATACCAAGATCCTTGGTCACAAACTGTTGTCCAAGAAAATTCTTGGCTGCTTGAATACCTTTGTTATCACTGCTTGTAACAACAATATCATCCACATAAACCAGAATAGCAACAATACCTTTCTGGATTCTGTTAAAAAAATGAGAATGATTTGCAGTAGATCTGACAAAACCCTTTTGTTCAATCAACTCTGAGAGCTTCTGAAACCAAGCCATCAGACTCTGCTTAAGGCCATAAATGGCCTATGGAGTTTATACACCATAATGGACTCCCCCTCAGCAGCAAACCCTGGTGGCTGCTGCATATATACTCCTTGTAAATCGCCATACAAGAAAGCATTTTTGACATCTAATTGGAAAAATGACCAGTCCTTTACCACAACAACGACAATAAGAATGCAAATTTTAGAATGACGCACAACAGGAGAAAAAGTGTCCTGATAGTCCACCCCATAAGTTTGGGTGAATCCACGAGCAACCTGGTCTTGTATCTGTCTACGGAACCATCTGCACAGTGTTTAATGGTAAACACACATTTACTGCCAACAACATAAGCACCTGGGGGAGCGGAGATGACACTCCATATACCACAAGACTGTAAGGCGACCATCTCTTCTTCCATAGCAAGACGCCACAGAGCGCTCTGTAACACCTCCTGATAGGATCTCGGTATCTGCACCGCTGATAAGGCAACAACAAACTTCTGAAAGTTCCCAGATAGCCACGTTAGAGAGACATGAGAGGAAAGAGGATGCATCGTACATGCACGTCGTTTCCGTCGTCGAGCAATAGGCACATCCAAGTCCATTGTATCCTCAGAAAGAGTATCATGTATAACATCATGCATGCTTAAATCACCAGTGCCATTAGTGGAACTCAAATGCTCAGAACATACCTTAGGCATGCTGGATGATGGTAGAGGCACATGAGCACGAGGTCGGCGCTGGTAAACCAGTGGAAAGAAAGTAGGTTTGGCAGGAGGAGGTGGTGGTGGTGGAGGAGAGGATGGTGGTGACGTTGTAGTTTCACATGGAGTAAGTGACATTGGAGGTAGTGGCATGTAAACCTCTTCTCCACTCTCTGAAGGAATGAGCTAGTCACCTGTAGGAGAGAAATACACGATGGATTCAAATAAGGTGACATCTGCACTAACATAGTACCTTCGTCGAGCAGGGTCAAAGCAACGATACCCCTTTTGGGTCTTGGATTACCCAAGAAACATACACTTGACTGCTCTAGGAGAGAGCTTGTCAAGACCTGGAGACATTTGATGAACAGAGGCCACAGATCCAAAAACATGAGGTGTGAGAGAAAAGATCCTTCTCGGGAAACACAATCGAGAACGGGATCTTCTCCCCCAGAATCGATGAAGGCATACAGTTAGAGTATTTGGAGCATGCGTCACTTATGTAATAGGTGGGTAAATGGATCCCTCCAGAATCCATTTAACCCACCACTGAGTTTAGTCTCACATCTACCAGTGCTGGGACTTGGAGGCTCTGAGGAAGCTATATAAAGATCCCCAGACCTTCTGTATCCATTGAGAAAGTGCAATAGACACACCAGCCCTCTGAGACGTTCTCTCGTGGTTTCATCCTGCTCCTTAGGAAGTAGGGTTCCGCATAAAATCCCGTCTTATGTTCAAGTTTTCTATCTTTATTTCTGTGCTTCCGCATTCTCTATTTTCTAACATGGTATCAGAGCAGGTTCGATTCTCGAGGAATCATGTTATTTTTTGTAGTCGAGTTTCGATTATTGTTCGTGGATTTGTTCGTGGAGAGTGTTCATTTTTTTTCGATTCAAGTATAGGGTTTCATTATGAAAACCTAATTCTCGTTATTGATGTTCAACGGCGGGAACATCTCCTCACGATGCCATAGATCTCTTCAAGCCACAGGAGCACTCAAGCTAGGGTTTTGAACCCTAAGGTGACGGCCCAGATATTGCACGATGTTGATGGCAACGGCCCCTAGCTGCGCATCAAGCTCCATCTACATCGAAGCCCAGGCACAGATCATAGCCCAGGCGCATCTCCTTGCACGAGCCACTCCATCACGCAACCCCTAGGGCTCCAGGCGGAGCCTCCAGGCCCCAGTGCGGTGCCGCCCCTTACGCAGTGGCGCTCGCGCAGCTCCTCCCACCAACCAACGACAACCTCCCTGATGCGGGCACGACTCCATGTCCTAATCCCAGGCGGTGGAGATGCCTGGAAGCCATCAGCCCCTCGTTGTACCTTTCCAGAATTACTTTCCATGCGGTCGTCTCCACCCTCGCCCCAGGCAGCGCAATCTCTCCAGGTGATGCGAGATCGCCGAACGTAGCAATCCCGCGCAGGAGCAAGTGCTCTGATCGCGGCCTCGTGCACAGGTGGTCACCATCTCCATCGGCATAACGCGCAGGTGGCCACCATCCCGTGGCGACGTGCCCTAGCCAGGGCGGGGGTGACATCCAGATCCAAGAAAGGATTCCCCTCGTGGGAACCCTAAAAAGGAGGAGCGATGACATTAAAAAAAGGGTTATTTATTTAAGGGCCCAGGGCAGTGCTTCGTTAAGAGAGAGAGAGAGAGAGTGAAAGGGGGGTTGCATATTTTGTTACCAAAAAAAGGGAAAGGAGAAAGAAAAAGGTGCATACAAGAAAAAGTTGTACACAAAATATTTAAAAAAATATTTGAAGAGAAAAGACGAAGAAAAAATCAAACGGCTTAAAAAAATGTTAAAAAAATGACGGCATAAAAAACGATGAAGAGAAGCCACAAGGAATTGTTGAGAATATTCATGTTTTCACCATATTTATGTATTATCTTGTCTTCTCCCAACTTGGTCAACAATGTCAATCCGACCAGTATGGGAGAAAGGGAGACTATATGTAGAGTCACAGGTCTATTCAGATACTCCAGATATAGATTCCATACCATTCAGACTCCAGATTCTACAGTTGATCAGACTCGACGACGACACATGCAATCATTTGTCATGGTCCCCATCATTCCTGTTGTATTTGGTCAGAGTTTTCATGTGAGCCATAAGGACCCAAGAGCAGAGGACCATTCCCTATGCCATTGAGGGCAAAGGGTTTTCATGTGGTATCATAAGGACTCCGGAGTAGAGTACCATTCTTTGAGCCATATAAGAGAGATCCAGTTTCACACTCCAGCCCATTCGTCCTCCTCACATGCATGTCATGAGAAGCAACGCCCTCGACAACAGCCGACATTTGTGCGCGTTGAGTTGATATTGTATGTAGTGTCATGTATTGTGAGTTGAGTTTCTTTATATTTGTCCAAGCTGAGCATTGCATGCTCCATCTTGAGGGGGAATGTTGAATATTTGGAGCATGTGTCACTTATGTAATCGGTGGATAAATGGATCCCTCCAGGATCATTTACCCCACCACTGAGTTTAGTCCCACATCTACCAGTGGTGAGACTTGGAGGCTCTGAGGAGGCTATATAAAGAGCCCCAGACCTCCTGTATCAATTGAGAAAGTGCAATAGACACAACAACCCTCTGAGACATTCTCTCGTGGTTTCATCCCGCTCATTAGGGAGTAGGGTTCCACGTAAAATCCCGTCTTATGTTCAAGTTTTCTATCTTTATTTCTGATATGCTTCCGCATTCTCTATTTTCTAACACATACGATTCATCAAATAACACGCAGTGGGATTTCATCACCCATTGTACTTGGCTTTGTTAGTCCCTATCAAACACTTATGAGAATGTGTGATTAAAAAGAAAATAAAGAGAAGAAAAAGAAAGAAATTAGAACGCTGATGATTTTTAAACTTATCTTCATAAAATCAAAGTATGGAGCTTAGTTAGACCTTTGGATTATTAGTTTGTCGGAACTTTAGTTGGAATATGATTTAAAACATACCAACCCTTAAGTCCACAATCCTTTGTTCAGTTCTTCTTGATAGCTAGATCATAACAAGCCTTTCATACACATACTCTTATAACTATGAATCTCTCTTGATACTCTTATAACTATGAATCTCTCTTGTACATTGAATGTGAAATGTAGTTCCCCACATCTAAAGTGGTAAAGAAACAATCTCCTCAACATGGTAACCCTAATTCACAGTTCTAGCAACTCTTTCCTCGAGGAGCGGTGTATTTCCTTCTAAGTTCAACTGTAACCAACTCAAGAAGAGAGGCTACTGAAAAGAGCGGACCATAACCAGTGTAGCTACAAATCCCTTGGAGCTTGGACAGTGTAGCCAAGACTCCAGCTATGGACAACCATGTAATATTTGTCTTTAAAGTATAAGCCTTGCTTTATTGATACATTGCTTATACGGGAATTTATTTTTCATTGATTTTTGCCCATCTAACTTAACTGTTTTGGAGTCTTCGTTTCAATATTTTTTATATGCACAGAATGACAGCATTTACATAAGGAGTTTTCTTCTTGAGCTAGTAGACTATCCCTCTTTTGAAGCTTTATTGCAACACACAATATCCTGTCTTATGTCGTCACTACTAGATTGGGTTGGGGGGAACTTGCCTCTTATTGGGGAAGCATATGTTTCCATCCGCGTGCTTCTCAATATAAAGAATTCCGCCCTCTATCACCTCTCTGAGTGGAGTTATTTGTAGAGTGCTCGTCTAAGTTAGGCCACTGACGACAAGGGTCATGTGTGTGTCTCGAAATATTCTACTTAAGTAGACAAGATGACATGTGAACATAGTTTTATATACTTGAAGAATTATGTCAAGTCGACATGAGAAGTCTCAATTCATGTTCCTATAAAGTTCCTGTGAATTTAAGTGGATTAAGGTCTAAACCAAGCTCCAATATTCAAATTTTATCCAGACTAGTTCAATTGCCAAAACGGAGGCGAAGAATCCAAGTAGTCGACCCTACTTAATTGTGGGAAAAGGCTTTGTTGTTCTTGTTTTACTGCAATTGTCAAAATCATTCTGAAAAATGCGAAGGCAAATGCAAAGTATTTTTGGTGAACTACATTTTCTAACTTTAAAACTTTTTGTGGTTTTCGAAAAGATTTTGCAAATTCTTATGATTTTTTTGAAAATTTTGCAAAATTTTTTGGAGTTCCAAAAGGTTTTTAAAATTTTTAGGTATTTTTGAAAAGGATCAGTGAATTATATCACAAATATTCACATGGATTGAGTATATATGTTACAAAAGATTTTGTAAACATATATATACAAGTTTAATACAAGATTTTATTTACAAGTTTTGTATACAAATTTTATATAAAAGGGTTCTCTTTTAAGAGATATGTACACGGTTTCCAAAATCATTTGAAAACATTTTTGCAAACGTTTAACAAATATTTTCAAAAATTTATTTTGCAAATAAGTTACATTTTTACAAAAAATTACATCTTTTAACAAACTTTTACAAAGATCGGATTCAGAATGAGGCAATCAGAAAGAAATTTTGTATAGCTCCGATCGAGGATAAGATGTGAAAAAACCGCTTAAGATGATTTGGTCATTTGCAAAGAAGATCAATTGATGCACCAGCCAGGAGATGCGAGTGTTGGGATATTGAACCGGCTATGAGAGAGAGGACGGCCTAAGAAGTGTTGGAAAGAGACTATAAGAAGGGATCTTAGTTTTTTGGGTATAAGCCCGGGAATTACCCAACATAGATCTGAGTGGAGGCGAAGAATCCATGTAGCCGACCCTACTTAATTACGGGAAAAGGCTTTGTTGTTGTTGTTACAAACATTTACAAAGATATATTTTACAAATGGTTTTCAACATTTTACAAATATTTTCCAAAGGATCTTAAAAGATCTTTCAAAGCATTTTAGAACCATTTTTCAAATCATTTGCAAATTATTTCAAATCAACATATTTACAAGAATTGTTCAATCTTTTTATTGATTACCCTTACCCATTATTTTAGAGCTAACTTATTAAAAGTACGAGTTATGGCAAAAGTATATGTACAATATATACACCCCTATATACTTAGTGCGAACTGTCTTCACAGTGACCCAAGAGCAAAAAGGAAGACATAACTTGTGCTAAGTTAAGAAGAATACTATACTACAATGATTCAAAATGAAAGAATGAGAAGTTGTTCATCCCTCCTATACTTAGGACCAATCAATCTTGTGTATAGAGGACTGTATACAAAGCGGGGATGATCGAGAGTTAGAATATACGAAATCAACGACTCAGCTTGTCTCCCTCCTATACTTAGGTGAAGAGTCCCTAAGGATAGAACCGAGAACCAACAAGTTGAGAAACAAGCGAGGGAACAAACATGAACAACTCAAAGCACTCATCCCCCCTATACGTAGGATATAGTCATCCTAAGTGCATCAATGATGAAAGGGGAATGAATAAAAAGGAAGAAGAAATAAATAAATGAAAAGAAAGGAAAAGAATTTTGGAAGCTCATGTGTTTGAATCCTCTGATGGTTGGAGCTCTTCTTGAAATACCACATCAATGGAATAAAAAACGGACATGAATGTATCATGATCGAGGTACGGCTTCAGCAACTATCCATTGACCATGAACGACTGTGCGTCAGATGACAACTCTGATGTAAAAATGCTACCATTGTCACGCACAATCTTCAATAAAAATGGTCTTCTCCATTTGCTCTTCAATTTTCCCATGAATAGCTTCAATTTTACGTCAAGCAACCACACCTTCTGACCTAGCTCGAAAGTCTTTCTTCGGATATGCTTATTGTGCCATCTCTTGACTTTCTCCTTGTACATCAGGCTATTGTTGTATGCATAGTCTCTGAATTCTGAAGTCTGTTTAGATAAATCTTCCAGTTATGACCACTGGCTTCTGAGTCCAAATTATAGATGATGCCTGCCCATAAAGATTTGTGAATTAGTTCGATGGACATATGGTAGGGCTTTACATAAACAAGGCGATAGGGAGACATGCCCAATGGAGTCTTGTAGGCGGCTCGATAAGCCCATAGAACATAATTAAGGAGTTGAGACAAGTTCTTCTTATCCGACCGTACAAGTTTCTGTAGAATAGTCTTGATCTCCCTATTAAAAATCTCATCCAAACAATTCGATTGTAGGTGAAGGGAGATGTGATACGATGACCAATGTCGTACTTTTGCACAAGTTTTCTGACTTCTCTGTTGACAAAATGGCTTCCCCTTTTTGAAATAAGAATCTTAGGTATCTCGAACCTCGAAGTAATAAGGTCCTTGAGAAATCGACAAATAGTACGACTATCAGCAGATCGAGCGGGGATAAGCCTCCACCCAACGACTCACGTAATCTATGACAAGTAGAATGTATTCGTATCCTTGAGTGTTAGGAAATGAGCCCATTGAATCGTTGTCCCAAGAATCAAATAAATTAGAAATTTGGATGAACTTGAGTGGCATCGAACCTTTGAAATCAATGGTACCTCCCAGTTTCCGACAGTCAGTACAACCTTTTACATATGTTGCAGTATCCTTGAATAGTGTAGGCTACCAGAGGATACACTGCAATACTTTCGTTGTCGTTCGATTTCTAGCACGATGTCCTGCTTCGAGCTTATGACAGTGCTTGAGGACACTGGTGTACTCTTGAGGAATGTACAGCCGCCAAATGCAATCTGCGCCTTCCATGAAAAGGTGTGGATCTTCCAACTGGAAACAACCATGTATATATTAATGAGTTGAACAATTTTTCACTGTTAGTGTATATTAGCACACAAAGATTTATGAAATATAAAATGAATGTTAACGCACAAAATTATTTTTATAATAAAACTTTGTTTTTATAATATATCTATTATTGCATTAAAAAATATATCTATGATGCTTTCTTTATTTTTAGTATTTGAACTTTTAGCTAACATTGATGTGAGTTGACACATCAAATATGGATGAAATATAATATGCACATTAATAAAAATAATAATTTAACTAAAACTTTATTACTACTTTATTGGGATATATACATAACATTTTCTTAACTTTTAAGGGTTGATATTTTCTCAAAATCGGTGTATGTTAGCACATAAAATTGACAAGATCTCATATGTTTGTTACTTGTTAGTACAAAAAAAAATTAAAAATGATATTTTATTTTTTATTATAAAATATACTTCGTACTCTTTGAGTTTTTTTTGCAATTAATTTTCGGTTAAAAGAAAACAAATATGGACATCATATATATACATACTAGTTGAACAATTTCATATAATTAGTGTATATGAGCACATAAAGAATAATGAAATCTCATAAGGATGTTAATATACAAAAAACTAACTTTAAAATAAAGCTTCATTATTTTTGTCACAATATATATCATTCCATTTGAAAAAAAAATTTATCTATTAACAATTCAAAAAATATATTCTCAAAAATATATACTTGTTGTAGCAAGTTAATTTTTTACTTTGGTAAGCCCCAAGGTTGATATAAGGAGGCAATGATCAAGCTTATGATGCAAATTTAGATCATTACATGCTTAGTTTTCAAGAAGAATTTTTTATATGTATTATGCAAAATAGATCAAGTTCAGTGTCTCAGTATTTTTCACTCAAACTAAGTCCAAAAAATTTAAATCTTGGTCTTAATGTGAAATGATGAAAAATGAAAGTTCTATGCGTTTTTGGAGTTTTATGATGCAAAATGATTATTCATGAATTCGTAAATGCAAATTGAGTGAAAACAACTAATTGAATGTTAATAACTACAAAAATAAATATTTTCAAGAATGAAAATTATCCTAGATAAGACTTAGTGAGAGGAATCAAGACAACTTTTATTTTATAAAAATACTAAAAAATGACAAGTCTATTAAAAATCAATCACCTGAAATACTAAACAATTTATTTAGAGACAAACACGCATGCAAATGCAATGATTTTTGGATACATGTCGGAATATAATTAATTCTACACTTGTTTTTTTTATTTTTTAGCAATTTATGATTAATTACGAATTTTGGATCACATAATGGTAAGATATAGTCAATTTCACCACAACATTTTTTTATAAATCACTACAAGTTCAGAAAAATACCAGTTTATATCAAAATGCAGGGCATGAATTATTCTTCAATATACAATTTTTGAAATTGAAAAATGATGACAAATAGATGCTTAAATGGAGTCATAAACAGAGGATTCTCAATGAAAAATAAATAAAATAAAATAAATGTAGTGCAGTGCAGGAACTATTTGGTAATTACATAAAACCTTGCTAAAGTATGTTAGCAATTATTCTAGAGGCGGGAGTAATTCATGAAACTTGTAGAGGGTCCTGCAATTGTTTCCAATGATCCACATGGAGCATTGTTGTGCTTCCGATGTTATAGATCCAAGGGCTAAACTTCGAGCATGAAGCGATAGTAATGACGAACCCACCCCTTCAATCAACGGCTACTACATGGTCCTCTATGGGCCGTAGAATTAAGGCCAGAAGCCCCGACGATGGTAATTGGAGGTGTGTTCCCTCCTTTGTCTTCAATCGAGGTATGACTAGGAAGGGTGAACTCCGGCTTGGCAAAAAATGACGAAGTTAAAAGTCTGAGCTGGTGATCATTGCGTCATCAACGAAACTCCATTGGTGACAATGAAATCCCTGGGGAGTTTCTGAAACTGAGCTCCTCCTTGGCTTCATTGGACCTCTAATCCGGTATACGTCTTGGTTGGAAGGGGTAGTCCTCGAATGTGGCAGAGATTCCAATCCCTGCCGAAGTGATTAGTGAAGATTCTCAGATTTAGTTGCAGTTCTAGGTGGTGTACCAGCAGATGAGAATGGCTCGAGCAACAAAGCTTGGCATGTAGCATTATCGCACAACAAGAAAGGGGGGCGTGGCTCCCAAGCGCAGAGGAAGGAGATGGAGCCTAAGCTCCAGTCACGTAGTTGGTCGGACATGGGAGATTTGCTAGATGGGAGGGAAGTGGAGAAATCAAGAAGGTGAAGATCGTGGCTGATCAGGAACATGGTCTGAATATGATTTAAAAGAAAAATAAATGAAGAAGAATGAGATGATAAGAGCAAGTGTAGGATAGAGAAGATTTAGGGAATTCCTGATGGTGGTCGCCTGAAGGTTGGAGTTGCGATGATGATGTTATTCTCGCCTCAAGTCTGGTATATGGGCTGAGAATTTCTTGCTCCTTATCGAGGAACAACAACACGAACGAGACCCGTGGATCATGATAGTGGCAGGAGGTCTTGCTGTCACAACCGACCTCGAGCTCTCTCCCTTGTTCTCTTGTTTGAGGATGAAGGAACGACGGAGGTGGAACAAAGGTGGAGGCGGAATCGTACGGCTGGAGATGGAGTTCGAAGAGGAGGCATGAGATGTGAGTAGCAGAGAACCACAAGGTTAACTAAGAAGAGGAAATGAAGAGAAGAAGAAGAAAAAGGAGAAGAAAGGAGGGGGAAGAATAGGAAGGGGGTATAACCTGAAGGTGAAGTCGCCTAAAGGTATCGTGGTCGAATGACCTTGACGAGTGTGGCTTCGATCAGCTTGGCGAGTTAGCTGAGAAGCAATGTAGCAATACGTTGCAACTGTAGCAAGATCCCATCGGAACCTTGGATCTTGCCAAATTAATGATATCAGCGCTGTCGTTGTGCTCAATCCATATCGAGATCGTTGTCATTGATGCTCAGCAGAGAGGTTGATGGATCTACTTTTCGCTCTTGTTCCTGCAAATAGGTTTGATGGTGGGTTGCGATGGAGGTTTTTATGGATGGGGTGTTAGGGTTTGTGGCATGTGCAGGTAGGTGCTTAGGGATCAGGTGCATGTGTCAATCACCAGTGGTTAGGGGAGTTGGATGGCATTGGGATTGACCCAAAGACAATCGGATAAGGCGAGTGGCCGGCGGGATGTTGGTTGGTCACCTGGGATTTATAGAGATAAGATATGAGCTCCCCACCATTTGAACAGCCAAGATCGAATGTCCTAGGAGTGTACCACGTGTAGGGGCTTATGGTTAGAAGAAAAAAGACCCAGTCGATGGATCTAGGTTTGATTAAGGGTGAGTTGAGGAGGAATTTAAAGATAGTAGGGACGACAAGAGCAGTTAGATATGAAGATCCAATGGTTAAGATGGGGTACGACAAGAAAAAGGAGTGAGCAATACATCGCAGCTCCAGGAGATGCCACTTGTCGCTATGAGAAAAATCAAAACCAAAAATTAAAATAAAATAAAATAGAAATAAACCTCAAATTAAAAAGTTTTCTTCACAAAAGTTGTAGATCACGTTATTTTATTTTTTTAGGATTTCTAATACTTACGAAAAGAAAGAAAAAATAAGGGATACTCATGTACTGATTGTATATACAGACTCAAAACCACTTGTTTCTTTGCTTTTTGTATGTTTTGGATTTAATTTTTTTGGAATTTACTAAAACACAACTCAAAGAAAATAATTAAAAAAGAAAATAAATAAAAAAGAGTCAATTGTGTAGATAAAATGAAAAGTCAAAGTCAATAAATATTCACAATATATAATGAGGATCCAAAATCCAAGTTTCACGTATGAAATCCAATTCTTTCGAATGTGGTCTTGATTCGCGGATAACTAAGTGCACAATAATCCAAAATGTGGTCCTTCGTATGTAGGAGATATTCATATTTCTGGCTTTTTGCCTGCAAAATAGGATCTGCGTTTATTTCACATATATATTCAAGTTAGTATTTTTCTAGCATTTTCAACTATTAATATTGGTAATATGTATATTATGGAGTTAGTTTTATTCAATTTGAAGTTATCATGAGTTAAATAAAAATAGATGAAGTTACAATATATACATGTAAATATGAATGCAAAAATGTGAATGTTAATTTATGCATATTATGTACAAGTGTGTGAATACTAAATATGCATTATAAACACCTAAATGCACTTAATTACTCGGGGATTAATCTTTATTTTCTGCTTAATTAGAATATTGAGTCACGTATTCATCAATATACTTGGATTTGTATCATTTCCGTAAATAGAGTGACCACTTGTGCAATTCGTCGTGACCCCAATTTCTCATAAATATGATATTGTCTTCTGAGTAATTGAGTATAGAGATCATACGCTTCATATGTCCTTGTATGCACACCAACCCGCAAGTATATAGACCTTATCATGCTATCAACCTATCACCTGCCAATTCTCGACATTTAGTATATCTGTCTTTGGTCAAAGGATGAGTATCCATGTCATGACCGTTTACTATACGGTCTTAGTATCTCAATATCGTCAAGTTAACTCTTTTACTTGCTCATTTGATTCCTCTGATTCTCCATTCGTATGCAAAAGACCTATATCAAGAGTGTCAGTTGGATATCAATTTTTGCAGATGATTGTCATCTCTTCTCATACTGGAGATCTTTTCTTTTAATATCACTTTATGATGCCAGTTGTGTCCTTGTTCTAACTCATTAGATCAACAACTATGCACTAGCATTTATGATCTCTCTTTAAATCAACAACAGTATGATTTCCAAAACAGTCGTACATATCTATATTCATATACATGGACCTTATTAATAATGCAAGTATAAATATGTTTTATTTCAGATTTGGAATGATGTAAGTAAAATAGTATTTATTGCATAATGGATCTTTACGGGCTTACATGTCTAACACCTACAATAAAGATGTTGACAAATTGCTGCTCTCTTCTCGCATTACTCGTCCTAAAAAAACTAGAGTTCCATCACTTATCACGACATTTTCGTCAAGCATGTACACCATATTCTATATTCCCAATTTTTGCATCGTTATGCATGCTCTTTATCTCCTGCTAGTTGTCTTTAGTGAAATCCTTTGATGTCTCGTTGATTTCTCCAAGCGGCCAAACCTCTGAGAAATGCACACACGATACATCATGTTTGGGAAAGATTGGAAGTGCAATTAACCACTACAGGAGCACATGAAGAAGTTACACGATATAATGGTGATCGGCCACCTCTTGTGACGACTATAGAACGAATCTCACTACGAAGAAAAATGAGTACAATTCTCCCCGCAACCTCTCTCTATTCCTTTCTTTTCTTTTTCTATTACATTATCATACTCTCAATTAGTGTTGTGGTGGTAAGGCCTCCACTCCTCTCTCTCTCTCTCTCTCTCTATATATATATATATATATATATATATATTTAGCCCAAATACAATATCCAAAAGCCCTGCCATCAAAAGACTACATAAAATACTATCAATTCTTATTAGGATTAGGATCACACTGATCCTACTATTGTTCCTAATCGTAACACCTCCCCTCCTCAGCATGTACTAATTTTGATGAATAGGCAGCCATTACTGAGCTGTCTATCCTACCACGTTCTTGACCAATCCTCGTTTGTATTTGGTGGATTTGGCCAGAAGGCAATGGTCGCTGGACAGGACAGACACGAAGGCATCCCCAATCCTTGCATACTCTTTGTTTGTGACCTACTCTTCCACTCCATTATGACGGCATTGTTTCTTCTTTTTGTAATTACCTTACGATATGTGATGCTTGGGCCATGCTTTTGGTTCTTGTTGGGAATAAAATATATATTTCTATACATTTTGTTAGCTGCCAGAGACGTTTAATGATATTACACTTGACAGCTACAACATTCCACAACTGTGCAGCAGTTTCGATGTTTTTGGTGGTTGTTTTATATCGTCGATTGACATAATCTATATTTTACTGCTTTTCCAAAAAAAATACTTACAATGGTAGTGAAGAGTACGACAACAAGTGTGGTGGTTATCATTGTCGCGTGAACTGGATTCCATGCAATACCTGACGAGGTAAACTGAAAACCAGCACATTATATTTTTTAATCCCTTAACCTGATTGCATCTTTATTACTTTTGAGGTGCCGGAGACAGATGTACCTGCTTGAATGCCAGAGCTATGGAAACAGCGCCTCTCATTAGGCCGGCCCACCATATTACTACCTTGGACATCAAATCGATGATCAAATAAACCCGAATATTATAAGAAATAAGGGAAGGTGGTTCCATGGTTAGGAAAAAACAAAGGTAAGTATACCTGATGTCTAATTGTTATCGATGATCTATCTACATTCGAGCTCATACAATTGGACAAAGCAGACAGAGGAAATACGAAAGCAGCACGCCCAAGTAGGACCAGAATGGTAAAAATGCAGTATATGGCAAAAGATTTCTTGAAGCTGTTAAATAGAAAATTTGGAATCAGCGGACCTGAGAAATAGACATAAGCCTGAAAGTAGTAGAAAACAAGAACAATTGCCTGGTAATAAAAATTGAACTGAATCACAATGCTATCCCTCGCCCAAAAGTGAATACATAACACATTGCTCTACCTCAGGAGAAAGCAAAAACATTACTCACCATTAACCCTCATCAACAGGCCCTTTGCTCAAGTGCACATGTTTACATCATCTACCAAAAACAATATTGAAATGATCTGGCAGATGCATTAGCTGTTGGAATAAATCCATCAATTACAATTATCATTCCTGTGGGATTATCCTATCAATCAATCACAGGATTACTTGTGGGATTGATATTATTTCAAAATTGGTTGTCTGTATAATAATTTTTTCAAAGAATAGCGGGAGCACTCCCAAAGAAGGGTGCGCCTCAAAATTCCATTAGAATACTAAAAAGATTTACAATGTCAAATACAATCATAGCAGCCGTGGCAATTTCATATACTGAATATGAAAAAAAAGAAGAAGAAGAAGAAAAGAAAAAGAAAAAGAGGCTAGCAGTTGTTACAACTGCTTAAAGCATATGGTATACCTGAGGAGCTCGAAGAGGCCAGCAGTTGTTGAGACATTTAAGGAACCTGTAGTGGTGCTGGTAACATGAGACCTT